>JAABOM020103836.1:0-25708 GCA_011800125.2 Solanum clarkiae
CACATGCTACATATACAGTATTACAGTTCCAATATTATGGCCACCAAAAGAATCATCTCAAAGGTAATTGAAAGATAGAGTATACTGTTTTGATGGTAGCCCGAGAGGATTAATTGCGAACCTAGCATGGGGACGATCCCGATACACTTTACGGGTGGTATCCCGAGGGGGTTCATTGAGAACCTAGCATAGAGACAATCCCGATACAATTTCACCACTGATCAGTTGGTCATTTGTTACAGTTGTGTACAGATTTTACAGTACAGATTTTACAATAAAGGTAAAGTGATATAAAGGACATAAAGTACATGATTCCACAGTATAACTAAGGGTGGTCCCTCATCTTCTACAGATGCATGGTTTTATTTGAGTTGTTACATTATATATAGTATATCCTGCCTTACATACTCAGTACACTATCCCATACTGACGTCCCTTATGGGGGACCTGCATTTCATGCTGCAGGTACAGGCGCTAATAAATCTCCCCAGTAGGAGTACAGGATATTCAGCTGCTATCATCAAGCTCCAAGTTTCTTCGGGGTTTTGCACATGTCTAGAGCTTACATGTTTTTATTGCATAGTTTGTTGAGGTGGGGCCTGTCCCGACCCTTATCAGATGTTTTTCTTTATTTAGAGGCTTTGTAGACTACGTAAAGCACAGTGAAGTCATGTCTCGCACTTTAGATAGCGTGGCCCCAATGGCCTAGTCTTATGCATTTTCTTTTGGCTTGTTATCACTATTTATCTTCTTAAAGGCATTTCAAACGTAGAAACCCCCTTATAATATGTATAGAACGCATATAGTTATAGGTTGGTTTTCCCGAGCCTTATCAACAAAGGGTGCCGGTCCTCCCTATGGGACTGTGGGGCGTGACAGCTCATTTCAGAAGTTATACTCCATATGGGTAATAGTTGACAGACTCACAAAATCAGCACACTTCTTTCCAGTCAGGAGTAATTATACAGCTGAAGAATATGCCAAGCTATGCCTAAAAGAGATAGTCAGGCCACACGGAATTCCAATCTCCATTATATCTGACTGAGGAGCTTAATTCACCGCAAAGTTTTGGAAGTCCTTCAAAAGGAGTTTAGGGACATAAGTTAATTTGAGTACAGCTTTGCACCCTCAAACAGACGGTCAAGCAGAATGCACCATTCAGATGCTTGAAGATATGTTGCGAGCTTGTGCATTGGACTTTAAAGGTAGTTGGATGGTCCATTTTCCACTTATTGAGTTTGCCCATAATAACAACTACCACACGAGCACCAAGATGGCACCTTACAAAGATTTGTATGGAAGGAAGTCAAGGTCGCCGATTGGATGGTTTGAAGTGGGTGAAACCACCTTACTTGGGCCAAATCTAGTCTAACAAGCCATGGAAAAAGTTAAGGTGATACAACAATGGTTAGAAACAGCCCAAAGTCGTCATAAATTGTATGCGGATTCTAGGAGGAGAGGACTGCAATTCTCAGTAGGGGATTGGGTATTTTTAAAGGTGTCTCCAATGAAAGGGGTTATGAGATTTGGTTAGAAAGGAAAACTGAGCCCACGTTACATAGGGCCATATAAAATTGTTAAGAGGTTTGGGCAAGTTGCATATGAACTAGAACTACCCCAAGAGCTTTCCAAGGTTCATCCAATTTTTCATGTCTCAATGCTTCAAAAATGCATAGGTGACCCATCCCATATCACTCCTATAGAGGATGTATAGATTGCAGAAGATCTCACATATGAAGACGTACCTATTGTTTTTCTAGATCGTCAAGTTAAGAAGCTAAGGAACAAAGAAATAGCTTCAGTGAAAGTACTTTGGAGGAACCAGCAAGCTAAAGAAATAATATGTGAAGCCGAGGACGCGATAAAATCAAAATATTCTCTCTTATTTGAAGCTAAAAAGGAAGTCCAATATATAAAATTGGGACACTAATATGTACATGTGAGTGAATACTTAATATGCTATCGAATGTTTGTGCAAGTAAAGGTTTAAACTTTGTTAAGCTATCCAATTGTGTTAACATTTGAGGATGAATGTTCCTAATGTGGGAGGATGTAACACCCCACACTTATAGTACTAGTACAATGCAAATGAAGCATGATAAGTTTTGGTTAATTTGGCGCAAAATTTGTAAAAGTGATTGAATCTCGTGTTAATGGGCTAAATGTGCGTCTAGCGCTTAAGAGGGTCGAGTGCATATTTTTTGTGTCGAATTGAGGAGATCACGACCTTAAATAAAGTAAGAGAATTGAGGTTCTTGTAGGACTTAAGAAGCTAGCAGGTGAGTCACCTACTTGCTTAGCTTAAATTTGCTAGCTAAACGGAGACGAGGCTCGACGTCGAATTAGTCCAAATCCGATTATGAATAAAGTACGTGTTAAGAGTGTAAATCTGGCCCATGTTTTATCATAACCCATGTACTATATTTTCAGCCCAAGAAAGATTTTAAAAAGGTACCAAAGACATCATGACACACTTAACCAT
The DNA here is from genome assembly GCA_011800125.2 of Solanum clarkiae. Classification (NCBI taxonomy): domain Eukaryota; kingdom Viridiplantae; phylum Streptophyta; class Magnoliopsida; order Solanales; family Solanaceae; genus Solanum; species Solanum clarkiae. Next base: position 2,483 of record JAABOM020103836.1, read on the forward strand.
TTGGGCCCAAACTAAGTGAAGGGAAAGATGGAAAATGGGCAGCCCAAGCCCATCAACTTGGAGACCCATTTAGGCCCAAGTGAAGGGGAAAAGGAGCTGCATCACCAGCTTGATAATGTAAGGATAAATTAGCCTTAGTAAGTCGGCCAAAGACCCCTTTATAAAGTTCTCAAAACAGCTCCCACAAGTCAATGTTAACTTGACCAACAAAAAAAATCAGATTGTCTCCAAGTTTTCTCTCAACGTCTCTTGACTTTGTAAAGCAGCTAAAAGGAACTTCTATGGTTAATGGAGCAGCCCCATACCTTGAGGATAGTTGTAAGTAATCTTAAACATGTGTTTAGTATGGTTTTCTTATGAAAAACAAGAAGTATATGCTAGTATGTTTGTGCTGGAAATTTGAGACAGCAAGTATTTAGAAAGTTGTTGCACACTTGCCTTTTGTTTTAGTAACTTTTCTAAGGTTTGTTGGATGTATTATGAAGATAATTTAATGTTCTTAATATGTTTTGGGTTATAAATGTTACCCTAAGGTTGCTGCCCTTATTTTGGTTTCATTTAACCGATGTGTTTTATTGTGCATTCTTAAGTGTAATGTTGATTGGAACTTGTGGACTGTTGGATGGAAGGTTATTAGATCACGTTCTTCATGAATTCTTGAGTACTGTTATAAGACTGTTTTAGGCCTGTTTGCATGTGTAAATGTTATTGGAACAGTTTGGTTAGAGTTGGAACGGGCTTGGAATTGTCGATGTCGAAATGTAGCGAAGAGAGGTAATGTTATGCTATCCATTTGTAGGTTGTGTAGAATTGTTATATGTTGTGTTTTGTCGGCTGTTGTAAGACTATTGTGGCACCAAAATAGAATGCACATGATGTTTAGATATGAATGTGTGCTAGAAAATACGTTTATAAGTGAAAAGATTGACGGAATACGTTTGCGTTGCCAATTATAGGCTTGCTGCCCGGGTGTTAGTTTTAGTGATATTGGGCTTCCAAGAAGTGTCTCTTTGCTACTAATGCTAGTTTTATTAACTACTATTCTTTAGATAAATAGTTGGAGGAAGGGAAGTTTATCTCGAGGTAGTAACAAGGTCATACAACGAGGTATGTAAGGATACTTGATTTTATATTACTTGGCATGAAATCTAGATTCTTCATTGGCACATAAAGGCACTTGTCAACTCTGACACAACTATTAATCATGTCTCCACTCTTTGACATGTTCATATGCTTCCATACATAGTCACCTTGAAATCTGCATATATGCTTGGATACAAAGTTACAGTGGTTCTTGTTACTGAATAAAGTTCACGAGTTGTTCCATTTCATACGCATTTCATTATTTATGTAATATACTCTTTTCATTGTCATATTGTCTTGTATGATTATCCATAGGTCGCATATTACATATACAGTCCTACAGCTCCAATATTGTGACCACCAAAAGGACCATCTCAAAGGTAATCGAAAGATAAAGTACATTATTTACTGATAGGTAGTATCCCGAGGGGTGGAAGAATCACCTAGCCAAGGACGATCCTATCACGAGTGGTAGCTCAAGGGTTTATGGAAGAACCTAGCCAGGGACAATCCCGATACATTGTTTAGTGATAGGTGGTAGCCCGAGGGGTGGAAGAATCACCTAACTAGGGATGATCTTATCACAGGTGGTAGCCCGAGGGGTTAAAGAAGAACCTAGAAGGGACAATCCTGATACATCGTTTACTGATAGGTAGTTGCCCGAGGGGTGAAAGAATCACCTAACTAGGGACGATCTTATCACGGGTGGTAGCCCGAGGGGTTAAAGAAGAACCTAGCCAGGGACGATCCCGATACACTTGTACCATTGATCAGCTGGTCACTTGTATTACATATTGTGCACAGATTATATAGTGAAGGTAAAGTAATATAAAGAACATAAAATACATGATCCCACAGTATAACTAAGGGTGGTCTCTTATCCTACACCAGTGCATAGTTTCATTTGAGTTGTTACTTCATATACAGTATATCCTACCTTACATATTTAGTACATTATCCCATACTGACGTACCTTACAGGGGACCTGCATTTCATATTGCACGTACAGGTGCTAGTAGATCTCCCTAGTAGGAGTACAGGACGTCCAGCTGTTGTTACCAAGCTCCAGGTTGTTTTGGAGCTTTGTGTCTAGAGCTCATAATTTTTTATTGTACTGTTAGTAGAGGCGGGGCCTATCTCGACCCTTATCAGATGTTTCTTTCTTATCTAGACGCTTTGTAGACTATGTAAATTAAAGTATGTTCATGTCTCATACTTTAGATGTCGTGACCCCAATGGCCTAGTCATATGCATTTCCTTTTGGCTTGTTATCACTGTTTATTTTTCTGAAAGTCCTGTCAAGCGTAGAAATCTCTCATAATATGTACAGAAAGCACATAGATACAGGTTGTTCTCCCGAGCCTTATCGACAATGGGTGCCAGTCCACCCTATTAGGACTTTGGGGCGTGACAGGACGGGCTCCCGTAAGGAAATCCACTTAATCCAAAAAGGGATGGGATCCCGTAAAGAATGTCACTTAATCTGAAATGGGATGGGATCCCCCTAGGGAGGGCCACTTAATCTTAAAAAGGACAGGCTCCCATAAGGTAGGTCACTTAATCCGAAAGGGGATGGGCTCCCATAAGGAAGGTGTCTCCAAAAGGTCTTATGTTATGCGGTTGAGGCTTATTTACACACTTATATTGTGATCTATGTAAGATAAATGATTTGCAAAGCATGACTTACTTAAGATTTGGTTATACATGCCATTTTTTCATTATGCTCTATTGGTTATTATTATGTATTTTGATTATGATATCTATCTCTTGTTGCATTCCATCCCACATACTTAGCACATTCAAATGTACTAACGCATACTCTTGCCTACATGATATCACTATTTAGGAATCTGAGTCCCTCTTGATCATCCTCCTCTATGTGGCTAGTACTACTTCGCTCACGCTTGTTGGTGAGTCCTCCATTGCGAGGACGTTACTTATGATCTCTTGCTATGCATTAAGACTTTCTCTCTTTTGATGATGTTTTGACAATGAGGGTGAGCCCAGTTTCTTTGTCTTGGCCCCCGCTCTTATCTTTATGTAGTAGAGGTGTTGTTGGACATATGGTGTATCTATATTATAAGTCTTGAATCTATTGACTCTTGTTGCTTATGATATGAATGATGTTCCCTTCGTCCCAATTTCCCCCTGTTTAAGCTTATCATTTAATGTCATTTTAATTTCTTCTGCAACCAAGGATGTGCAACGATATGCTATGAGGCTTGTTTGGGGTTTCTTCAAGTTCCCCATTTTCCGCTCACGTCGGACCTAGGCTTGGGTAGTGACAATACGTCAATTGTTCCAACAATACCTCTAAATACAGATTGGAGCAGGGCCCAAGACAGTCTTTGGGCTCACCAAGTGTTCAACATATGAGAAATAACAAAAAGGCAAGAGTAACATAGATAGCATCCTCGGACTTGAGGACTCACCAAAGCGTATCTCCAAAGCAATGAACTAGCCACGTGGAGGATGATCAAGGGGTGCTCCAGTTCCTACATGGTAAGTTCATATAGGCATAGAGTATGCGTTAGTACTTTTGAATGTACTAAGTATGCAGGATGCAATGCAACAAGACATACACAACATAGTCAAAATGCATAATCGTAAGCAATAGATAAGTACGATATCAATATTGCATGCATAATCAATGCTTGAGGTAAAACATTCTTGTAGATCACATAATTTGCGAATACAGATTACATGTATTAGAAGAGACCATAGTCATAGACCAAGCAAGCTATTACTTGGATTCCAAGACATGCCACTTCCTTGGAAGGTGATTGAGGTACATACCCCTAACAATGTAGTACGGGCATTCCACCCCTCTCGATAAGGTGATTGAGGTACATACTCCTCATAAAGGTAGTAGGGCATTCCACCCCCTGATAAGGTCAGTGAGTTATTTACCCCTCAACTAGGTAGTACGGGCCTGCTACCCCTGGACAAGCTTATTGATGCTTGAGACCCCCTCAACTAGGTGATTGGGCATGCTATCCCCCAACAAGGTGTGGTCAACTTGCAACACCATAGATACTTTCTTTAAATTCAATAAGTACATACAATCCCTTAAACATCATAACGTCATTAGACTTGTGAACCATGCAATAGGCCATCAATAACTCAAGAATCCTTGTCAAGACATTTTATTAAACACTTGGAGTGTGTGTAATGCTAGTTCAAAATTATACAATTCAAGGTGAAATAATATGAGAAAACTCAATGTAAATCAACCCACCAACGCATAGTAAAACCCTCATGTAAGATACCTTGAAATCCATCATCAAATATCATAATAGATCATAATTTCATTGCCCAAAATATGAATAGTCTCCATAGACAAAAGCAATTCATAATATAAGCTTGGAATAGATAAACATGCATAAAACATCAACATTTCACAAAACCCCAACATAATTTATAATCAAAATTCATAATAAGAAATACCCATAGATAATACAACTTGAAGACATGCAATTTTCACAAAAAGAAGGTTGGGCACCATGGGTGAGAGGACCCTATGGTTGAACCCACATACCTCAAACTTCTATTTTCTTGATGTACACTTGAAGCTTGAAGGAAGTTCTTGAGATCTGGAATTATGCTTGAGACACTAGAATTTGGATAAAATATTTGGTTAAGTCTTAGAGAGGGTTTTGAGAGGGTCTTGATAATACAGAGTTGAAAAAATGACTAAGTATAGGTATTTTCATGCATAAAAGGGCATGGGCCCAAGACGCCAATATCTTAGGCTGAACAAGAAAAATTAAGGAAGTGCAAACACACCTCCGTAATGGGTCCGCATCGCAGAGGCATCATGGATGCCACTTTTTTCAAAAATTTTGTGAAAAAATATTTTTCGCAACGGGTCTTCTTAAATCCAAGTTATACCCAAATTCCACTTAATTTTGCCCCCGATCAACAATATGAAGTTGAATTTTTGATATCACGAGTGGATTTTGAGATATAAAGAATTACAATTATGGGTATTTTCTAAGATCATTTTTGGGGCGTTTTGGGGGCGTTTCAACTAATTAAATCATCAAGCTCTAATCATGAATACTTTGGAATGACATACTTTTGCTTGAAAATCATATATATCATGACATTCATCATAATTCATACTTAATTGATCATAATCATCATATAGAAATCATAATACATTGATGTTGCCCAAGTTACACCTCCTTTTTAAAAGATAAAGAGGTCCCTGTCAAGAAATAGAACCTAACAAAGGTTAAGGGTGAACTCACAAGGAATACATAGACTCAAGAGAATTCACCAATTTGCAATCCAAATGGTTAACCAACGTACTTCCCTAAAGGAGGGGGTACACAATAGTCAATGAGAAATATAACTAAACTATCTCAAGAGAGAAGTCAATAAGGAGAGAAACTAAGGTACTGTCTTCTCCACAATTCTCCAACTCAGTATCACCAGATAAGGTAGCGGTAAGGTCTGCGTACAATCTACCCTCCCCAGACCCCACTTGTGGGATATACTGGGTATGTTGTTGTTGTTGTAGTATCACCAGATAAGATAATTTTCTTCTAGTGTATAGCATGCAGGACGACAAGTTATGTTCACCAAGCCCTTTGGTCAAAGGTGAGAGGTGAATTTCACAATGTGACTTGGTCTATCTCTATAGTGTGCATTACTAACCCTTAGCTATTAGTACTAGTACAACCTCCCCTTGACTCAATTCGGTTGATTAGATGAGAACACATCAATCAAATCCTATTAACTAATCTTTTTTCCTATTCATTACTATCTTGGTCAAATCATTAATAATAACCTAGTTCTAATGTTGGCCACCATTAGAAAATACGCAAAAGAAAGAAAATTAATGAGTACATGCATATACACTTTCCAAGAATCATGAATTATCCAGTTTCACTTTGTTAGTTCTTCATGGTTTCCACAACCCTAGTCGTGGATTTAGCTACTCATGCTATGTGTAGATGCAAGAGTTATGAATTGAGAAGACATAATTAAACACATACACAATAGAATCAAGAACAAGCGAAGTCCAACTTTAATAAGAATCACAAGCTTCAAGGTAAAATTTAAACACAAGTGTTATCAAAGGCTCTCCAATGTGATCTTACAATTTTGTCTCTCTAAATATTGAGTTCTCTGAGTGCTAGACGAAAACTTCTAAAAAATAATCTAAAAAACCTATTTATTATAATTAAAATTCAAGTCCTAAATAAAAGAGGAGAACTGGTCAGCACACCATATGAAAGTTGTTTTACGGATCGTATTGCATTTCACGGCTCGTAACGGAGGTCCCGCACTCAGCTTCTAGGAATTCAGACTTCAACTCTACGATACTGCTCTATGACTCATAAGGTGATTTACAACTCGTAAAGGAGGTTGTTTCCGATGAAATTCATAAAAGGCTTTGAGGCATGCATCATCAAACACGAAGTTAGCATCTTTCTCCAATAATTTGCACAATAGGTGTGTGATTTTAGAGAACTCCTTTATGAACCTCCAATAGAATCCTGCATGCCCCAATTCTGCACCTTTACTAGGGTGGTGGGAGCTTCTCGACCACTTCCACTTTAGCTCTGTCGACCTCAATTCCTTTGCTAGATATCCTGTGCCCCACCACAGTGCCCTCTTTCACCATGAAGTGATACTTTTCCCAATTTATTACCAGATGACTCTCCTCGTGTCTTTACAAAATGACATGTAATTGTTTCAAGCAATGCTCAAATGAGTGTCCAACTACACTAAAGTCATCTACAAAGACTTCAATTGTTTCCTCCACCATGTCTGAGAAGATGGACTTCATGTATCTCTGGAATGTTGTTGGGGAACTACACAACCCAAATGGCAACCTCTTGAATGCGAAGGTGCTATAAGGGCATGTAAATGTCATCTTCTCTTGATCCTCTAGAGAAATGGCGATCTGATTATAGCCTGAATACCCATCAAGAAAGCAGTACCACCCCTTTCCAGCTACTCGATCCAACATCTAATCGATAAATGGCATAGGGAAGTGATCTTTTTCTATTGAAGCATTCAATTTTATGTCATCCATGTATACCTTCCATCCTATGACTGGCTGTATCGAGATTAACTCATTGTTGGTATTTGGTACTACTGTGATACCTCCTTTCTTTGGAATGTACTGCACTGGACTCACCCATTCACTATCGACAATTGGGTAGATAACTCCTATGTCCAACCATTTGATGATCTCTTTGTGCACAAATTCTTGTATAGGAGGGTTGAGGCGCCTTTGGTGCTCAATGCTTGGCTTATAGTCTTTTACCAACTGGATTTTATATGTACATACCCTAAGAGGGATACAATGATACTTGCGATTGTCCATCCGATGGCCTTCTTGAATTATTTAAGAACTATTACAAGGGCACTCACTTGCTCCTCATTCATATCTGCTGCAACTACAACTAGCAAAGTTGTTGTTAGCTCCCGAAAATGCATACCTCAGATATGCTAGAAGGGACTTTAATTCTAACACCGGTGTCTTCGATGGAGGGCTTTATGGGTGGTGTCTCCAGATTCTGACAATCTAGCTCTAGCATAGTTTGGTGCTTAGGACCGTAAGACACCCCTAGAGCGTTTACTGTCCGATCATAGTCAGGGATACCATCACTATCAAAGTTCATCAGCACTACCTCCAAAGGGTCAACACCAAATCTAACTTTTAAGTGGTACCTTTTGTTAAGCATCATCAATAGCCTTGGTAAAAAAACTACTCTCAAATCATTGTCTTTCCTTGATTATTGATAAATATTGAACATGACCTCATCTTTCCCAGATGTGAACTTCAGCTGGCCCTTCTCCATATCAACCAAGGTGCGTCCCGTGGCAAAGAAGGGCCTTCCCAAGATAATAAGGACTTCGAAGTCAACTACGCAACCTAGGATCACCAAGTCTGCAGAGAATATGTGAACCTTTCAACTTTGACCAGCACATTGTGTAGCATCCCTACATGCTTCTTCACTACGTGATCTGCCATCAACAACTGCATGCTAGTTGGAGTAGGGGCTCCCAATCAAAGTTTCTTGTAGGCACAAGGGGTATCAGATTAATGTTGGCACCTAGATCACATAGTAACCTTGCAAGCTCCACATCTCCGATGGTGCATGGTTTGCTGAAAGCACCTAGATCTTCTCACTTCTGAACCAAGGACCTTGGAGTAATGGCACTGAAATGTTAAATCTCTTGGGAAAGTTGTTGACTCACAGTGCGTAGTATACCCTGGCATCTTCTCCAATTCCTCAAGGAGAGGGATGTTGATGGAGAGTGGCTTTAACTTGGAGAGAAAGTTCTTGAACTTGCCTTCCTTGAAACGCCCCAAAAATATGCTTTGAAAATTCTCATAATCGTAATTTCCATATATCTCAAAAATTTGTGCATGATAATCAAAAATTCGACTTCGTATTTGCGATCCGGGGAAAATTGAGTGGGAAATGGGTATAACCTAGATTTTAGAAGACTCTTAGTGAGAATTAATTTTGCTAATTTTCGTTAAACATTGTGCATTCACAACCAGGCCGTGATGCAAACAAGGCATGGATCAGTATTAAAGTGTCCTCCGCGATGGGTCTACATCATAGACCAGATACGGACCAATACAACATTTTTCTTAGTTTTTCATTTCGGACAAGGGCATTGGGGTCATAGACCCATACCCACTTATGCATGAGAATACCTATACTTAGCCATTTTTTTGAACTCTATATCACTCACGACCCTCTCAAAAACCTTTCCAAGAATTAACCAAATATCTCATTCAAATTTCAAGCTTAACTTTGGAACTCAAGGATTCTCTTCAAGATCCAAATTTTCTTTAAGCTCATCTCAAGAAAACCCATGTTTGAAATATGTGGGTTCATCCATTGGGTCCTTTCACCCATGGATTTCAATCTTCCTTTTTATAAAAATTACGTGTTTTCAAGTTGTATCATCTATGGGTATCTCTTATTATGGATTTTGATTATAATGCAGTCCATCTATTTCGTGCTTATACTATGAATTGGTTTTGTCTATTGAGACTATCCATGTTTTGAGCTATGAAATTATGATCTATTACGAAATTTACTGTACATTATGGTTTTACTATATGTTGGTGGGTTGATTTCTATTGAGTTTTCTCATATTATTTCACTCTCGAATTGCATGATTTTGAGCTAGCACTATGAATCCACCAGGTGTTTGATAAAATTTCTAGATAAGGATCCTCAAGTTATTGGTGATCTATTACATGGTTTATAAGTCAAGTAGTTTTATGATGATTGAGGGCTTGCATGTATTCATTAAATTCATGAAAAGTATTGATGGTGTTGCAAGTAGACCACACCTTATTGGGGGGTGACATACCCAATCACCTTGTTGAGGGGGTGACATGCCTCAACCACCTTGTTGGGGGGTGACATGCCCAAGCACCTTGTTGAGGGGTGGATACCTCAGTCACCTTCTAAGGGGGTAATATGCCTTTGATTCCTAGTAGTAGTTCACTTAGTATATATTGGTTATGGTCTCTTCCCACACATGTAATATATAATTTCGCAAGTTATATGATCTACAATCATGTTTCAGTTCAAGAACTAATCATGCATGCCATATTGATATTATACTTACCCATTGCTTATGATTATGCATTTTTACTATGCTGGCTTATGTTTTGTTGCATTGCATCCGACATACTTAGTACATTTAAAGGTACTAACACATATTCTATGCCTACATGATATTACTATGTAGGAACCGGAGCACCTCTTGATCATCCTCCATGTGGCTAGCTCGGTACTTCGGAAGATAAGCTTCGGTGAGTCCTTAAGTTCGAGGACACTATTTATGATACTCTTACACTTTGATATCTCATTATGTTGAACTCTTGATAATATGAGGGTGAGCTCGGAAAGTGTCCTGGCCCCCGCTCTATTCCGTGTTTGAGGTGTTGTTGGATAATTGATGTACTTAAGCTATGAGCTTGAATCTTGAATGTTTCATAACTATGAAATACGTCCCTTAGCGTTGTTTCCATTATTTATATCTCGTATTATTATTATTATTATTATTATTATTATTATTATTATTATTTTGATTTTGCAACCAAGGATGTCTGATTGATATGCTAAGGGCTTCTTTGGGATTCCTTTAGGTTCCCTATTCATCGTGTCACGTCTAGGCCCTAGGCTTAGGTCGTGACATTCCACCTCCCTCTTTTTGATTATCAGAAGCTTCACTCACCTCATCCTTGCCATGGTCATCTCCTTCATCTGCATCCTTTGACACAACCATCTCCTCCCAAACATCTTCTTGATCAACTGGCATAGGAGGATCAGTGGTACTCTTGTCACCCCGAATAGTGACCACCATACAGTGCCCTTCCTTTTTAAGGATTTTGACCTGTGTTGCTAAGTCTATCCCTTTGACGCTAATTAAGTTGAGTCGATACTTGAACAAACTGTTGTTCCAGTTGTTTGATAGCCAAAGAGTGAGACTCTATTTTTTGATTATACTCGAAATCTCTGATTTCATGCCCCTTAGAGTCTCATCCTATGTCACAGCTTTATTCAACAGGAGATCAAACATCTCCTTAATTCTGGAACTTCTTGCACCCGCATACAGTTGTGTCGTGGCACATAAGGACCATTTCTGAAGCATTCTTTACGACCCCAATCTGCATCTCTCTCTCGACCCCTGTTTTTATCATAGTAACCTCTGTGATTGTCCCTGTATGCTCCATCTCAATTAAAGTTCCAACCTAGATTTCCTTGACCTTGGCACCAATAGAACTGATTGAACCCTTGGGAGTTAGTCCTAGAACCTCCCATCCGACTAGCAACGAAACATGCTTCATCATCATAGTATGGGTACTCATACACGGGTGTATGTGGAGGTTGATGAACCACTGCATTCACTCTCTCTTGGTTATGCTTCATCATCACCTTCATACCTATACGAATGCAAGCAAGCTGTTGTTTGATATCTTCATTGATTTTGGCCTAATATGGACCCACACTGATAACACATGAACTTTTAGTGGATGCTCTGTCTCACTGCCCCCATGCGCAATTCGTCTTGACCACTCTTTCTATTTTCTTTATGATCCTTGCAAATGGTTGATCCAAAAACATGTCCCCCATGATAATGTCAGCATAGGCCTGGTTGTTCTCATCAATGGCATGGAAGATGATCACCACCAAAGCATCATCAACTATATTGTGGTCCGGGACGCTCCTCAGACATTTGCTGAACTGCTCCCAAGTATTGATTATTTAATCACCAGGAAGTTGCTCGAAGTTGTTGATCTGGTCCTTTAACTTGATCCTGTTCGATCTAGGGAAGTACCTCTCCAAACAAAGCCTTCTGTAAGTCTACCCAACTGGTGATCGAAATATGCGGCAGCTTAGATAGCTATAATATTGCATTGGCCATAACAGATAATGGGAAGATATGAAGTCCCACAGTATCCATAGATAAACTTTGTGTCCCTATCACACTCTTGCAGACAAATGCCACATTGTGTAGGTGGCTATGATTATCCTCTGATGGTAAGCCCATAAACAGCCCATGGTTCTACAACATCTGAAGTAACCTACTCGAGACTGTGAACTTTTTGTCTTCCAATAGTGGTGGCAACACAACAGCTCCAGTCAGCTCTATAGCCATAGGATTTAGCCTGTACTGATTCCACTAGTAAGCATTTGCATTGAAATCCTGAGGCTATGGAGCAATATCCTCTAGAGAGGGAAGGTTCTCATTCTCAGCATCCTCAATGTTATTGTTGTTCAGAGCTGCATTAGTTGCATTATTGATGTTAACTTGGTCCATTTTTCTCAATGTTTTGTGGATCTCTGGATCAATTGGAGTTAAAGGATTGCCCTGACTCTGAGTGTTGGGCATACACTGCACTTACATCTTGAATAATAACAAAACCAACAAAGTAAAGTAAAATAAGGGAACTAAGGACTAATACTCGAATTACTAATGAATTCACTAAGTATAGCCGCATTCCGTGGCAACAATGCCAAAAAACTTGATGTCGCCTAAGTTACACCTACTTTTTAGAGAATAAAGTTGTTGATGTCAAGAAATAGAACCTAACAAACGTTATGGTCGAACCCACAGGGAATATGTAGACTCAAGAGAATTCACCAATTTGCTATCTAAATGATTTACCAAATTACTTCCCTAAAGGGGGGGCTGATGCAATAATCAATAAGAAATATAACTAAATTAACTATCTCAAGAGAGAAGCCAATATGGAGAGAAACTAGGGTATTGTGTTCCCCAAGATTTCCCAACTCAGTATCACGAGATAGCCTAATTTTTTTCTAGTGTATAGCATGCAGGACGGTAAGTTATGTTCACCAAGATCTTTGGTCAAAGGTGAGAGGTCAATTTCACAATGTGACTTGGCCCCTATCTATTGTATGCATTACTAACCTTTACCTATTAGTCCCAGTACAACCTCTCTTTCGCCCAATTTGGTTGATTAGACGAGAACACATTAATTGAATCATGTCAATTAATCTCTTTTCCTATTCATTACTACCATGGTCTAGTCAGTAACACTAGACAGGTTCTAATGTTGGCCAATATTAGAAAATATGCAAAATGAAGAGAATTCATTAATATATGCATATATACTTTCCAAGAATCATGAATTACTTGGTTTTACTTTGTTAGTTCTTCATGGTTCCCACAACCCGAGTTATGGATTAAGCTACTCATGTTGGGAGTAGATGCAAGAATTATAAATTGAGAAAACATAATTGAACACTACCACAATAGAATCAAGAATAAGCAAAATTTGTCGTCAATAAGAATTACAAGCTTCAAGGTAAAATTCAAACACAAGTATTCTTAAAGACTCTACAATATGATCTTACAATTTTCTCTCTCAATATTGTGTTCTCTTAGTACTAGATGAAAACTTTTGAAAAATAACCTGAAAATCTACTTATAATAATTCTCATTCAAGTCATAAACAAAATAAGAGAACTGCCTGGCACGCCATACAAAATGTGTTTTATGGGCCGACTTAGTATCACCAGATAAGCTAATTTTCTTCTAGTGTATAGCATGCAGGATGACAAGTTATGTTCACCAAGCCCTTTGGTCAAAGGTGAGAGGTGAATTTTACAATGTGACTTGGCCTATCTCTATAGTGTGCATTACTAACCCTTACCTATTAGTACTAGTACAACCTCCCCTTGACCCAATTCAGTTGATTAGATGAGAACACATCAATCAAATCTTATTAACTAATCTTTTTTCCTATTCATTACTATCTTGGTCCAATCATTAATAATAACCTAGTTCTAATGTTGGCCACCATTAGAAAATATGCAAAACAAAGAGAATTAATGAGTACATGCATATACACTTTCCAAGAATCATGAATTATCCAGTTTCACTTTGTTAGTTCTTCATGGTTTCCACAACCCTAGTTGTGGATTTAGCTAGTCATGCTATGTGTAGATGCAAGAGTTATGAATTGAGAAGACATAATTAAGCACATACACAATTGAATCAAGAAAAAGCGAAGTCCAACTTTACTAAGAATCACAAGCTTCGAGGTAAAATTTAAACACAAGTGTTATCAAAAACTCTACAATATGATCTTACAATTTTATCCCTCTAAATATTGTGTTCTCTGAGTACTAGATGAAAACTTTTGAAAAATAACCTGAAAATCTACTTATAATAATTCTCATTCAAGTCATAAACAAAATAAGAGAACTGCCTGGCATGCCATACAAAATGTGTTTTATGGGCCATATTGCATTTCACAGCCCATAATTGGGGTCTCGTACTCAGCTGCTACAATTCTGGACTTCAACTTTATTACACTCCTCTATGACTCGTAAAGTAATCATGCCCTATAAAGGGGTTTCATCTGATGAAATTCTTGAAAGTTCATGTATCTAATCCACAAGGCACGAACCATCTTCTACAACTCGTAAAACCATCTATGGCTCGTTTGCATGTTCGTAGAAATAAACTTCAAAAAATAGCCCCTCAGTGGAATTGTCCACGAAACCACCCTAAGACCTGTAGAATGATCTACGGCCTATATAAGGGTCTCGTATAACTGCAAAACTTAGCAACTTCTGCACTTTTTCCCAAAATCAAAGCCAATATGTAATCCTGAAAATACAATACAAAAACATATAAAACCGACTAACATTCTATTTAGGACACACAAAATTCCAAGTTAAGCATCAAAAGTATTGTATTTTGGCAGCACATCATCCATGCATTAGGAGTCATAGCTTAAAAACCCATAGGAATTCATCATAAAACTTTGATGAAAGAAGGTTTTGGATTGGGCTTCTTGTATGAAACTAATCCGTGAAAAAATCCCTACATCCCTCATGTAGGATCCTTAGAATTGGCAAAGAAATCTGGAATAACCTTGGTCAATCCTTCAAGATTAGCTTCAATGGAAACCTTAACCTAGAGAGAGAATTAATGTGAGCCCATGAGAGAAATTTGGGAATTAAAAAGTTTGAATGACTTAGGAATAGGTCTTTATGAGAATTAAGTCGGTGAAGGTAGTTAGAGTAGACAAAACGATAAATTTTAGGGCTTAGATAAATTGGGAAAAGAAAAAAATACCCTTCCTTAAAATTGTCAAAGTTGTCCACGAAACCCTTTCTGCAGGCTATGGAATGACTTATAGGCCATACCTTTTATTATGGGTTAGGGTGTCACAAAAGTTGAGTTACTAGAATCGCAGTATATGATCAAAGAATATGTAGTATGGCTCGTGCAAATACATATGGATCGTGAAACCCTTAGTAAGAGGTCCCATGACTTAGAAAAATTTTGGTTTTCTCGGGTCTCCAGCTATGAGACTTACTTACGGGCCGTAGAAGAGCATATGGCTCATCTGTTAATTTTTATATCAGTTTCTAGAAATTCATAAATTTTTCACTTTCGCTTAATACCTTCCACAATGCCACCTACGACCCGTGGATTTTTTTACGGGCCGTATACTAGCTCGTACAACTTGACCATCAGCAAATTCTCAGTCTTTCAGTTTTCAAAACCCAGAAACATGAGGGGTGTTACATAATTAGTGAGTTAGTACGTGCTCCTTGTCCATGGAACTATCCGAATCAATGATATGGACTACCAATACTAGCATTACGAATGACTAGAGACACCATTAACACATTTGAATGACATTTCACATATACATGGGGTTTTCCATCAATATTAAGGACATTATTCACAATCATTCATCCATCCAAATTAAAAGGAAAGAAAATTAAAACATATACTTCTATTACAATCCAAAACAAAAGAATTTCATAAATCCAAAATTTAAAATTTAAGAAGGATTGATTTAATTAATTTCACATTGAAAACCAATTGTCCCTACTCAATAGGCAAGTGAATGCTCACCCCCTCGTAAAAAGTATATTGCCCTCAATGTATAAGGATAATGACAATATATTACAAAATGAAGGAGTGAGTTTAAGTATCCCAGCTCATGGACCTCTTCTTGAAGTAGCTTTAAGGTTAGGACCGAAAGGAGCTAATTTGTTCCAGGACACCCTGCTAATGGACCTCTTCTGGGATGGACCTCTTGGGACTGCTGCAGGGATAGATCCATGTGCCCTAGAGAAATCCCTTTCCCTAATCACCTTTTTCTTTTCCTTCTTGGCTTCAAATTGGTCAGATAAGGTCTTCTCTCTAGCCTTCTCTGCCTTTAATTTCTGAGGATCCTCCATGGACACACGCTTGTTCGTAAAAACATTACCCTTCACCTTCATGTACTTGTGAGGTTATATGTTTTTCCTTGAGTTGTCCATAGAGATTTTGTTTCCTGCTGGCCATGTGAGGCTATAGGTCACCCCTTCTACTCGCTCAAGGAAATCAAAAGGCTGAATATACCTAGGTGAAAGATTGCCCATTTTTTCCTAAACCGCATCATACCCTTTAATCATTAAAGGCCTTAACTGTACTTAACCAGTCAAGCAAAGCTAGCTAAGGGGTAAGAACAAGGAAAAGAAAAGACTCATAGAAGATCTTTAGCAAATAGGGTAATTTTTCTCACTGAACAAGTTCGAAAAATCCAAACACATTGAGCGGTCAAAATGACCATCACCGATTTCAGCGGCAATCACAGACCAAAAGCACTATCACTTTTAGTGACAAATGTGAGCAATCAGCGATCTGCTAAATAAAT
Source organism: Solanum clarkiae (assembly GCA_011800125.2). Taxonomy (NCBI): domain Eukaryota; kingdom Viridiplantae; phylum Streptophyta; class Magnoliopsida; order Solanales; family Solanaceae; genus Solanum; species Solanum clarkiae. Next base: position 18,756 of record JAABOM020103836.1, read on the forward strand.
TCCATAGTTAATTAGACCATCACCTAATGTGGCAAAATACATTAAATACATGCAAATAAAGGCGAAGTGTGTGACATTTCAATGCACCGTAGAGTCATCTTTGACAGTCAAATCGACCCTTGCCGACTCTATCAGCAATGCGAATTTCCCCCCAATTTAATTCAACAAAATAGTGGAAATTCCATAACACGAGCCCAATTTTCATAGTACCAAGCATATTGCACGTGTCAATTTCTACCTAGCAGCAGAAGTAATGGATGATTTTAGTTTAACGACGACTTATCCTTAAGAATGATGTCACCCAATCTATCATCAGGCTAATTCAAGTTGTTGAACCAAAACCATGGGTTACTCAAATTTCACCTAAAACACACAAATCAAATAAGATAAGCACATGCAGCCCAAATAGAGATCCTAATGATCCAAATAAGTGAGCACAACTTTGAATCAATACTTATGCACTTAACAATGTCAACAAATCTATTATGCTCAAAAGACCCTAATAATCACAGAGTTTAGAGTCCCAAATACTCAGAACAAAAAAAGAATTTCCACCTCCAACACTATTCCACACAAGTAATACCAACAAAGCCAACCTCCATGCTAGCACTAGATGAAAGGGGGAGAGATTACATACATTTGATGCCATGTGCCAACAATGGAGATGAAGGAGAAATTGTTGATGTTAGGTGCATAAATCCCAACGAAAAAGTAGAAACAAAATCTTGAGAAGTGTATGTTGTACTCTGGAAGAGTGGTAGATAAGGGGATTAAAAAGAAAAGGAACTTTAAGTGCATTTAACGATTTGACTTCTGTAGTACTGTGCAATCCCATAGAACACATTCAGCAATCCGCTTATTATGCTCAAAACCACTTTTTTAACTCACAACATTTCAAGCTCATCGAATGCACAAAAGGGCGAAGTAAATAGGCTCATTAGTCATCCCCAAAGTGGGGTCAAAATCGTAATCGCCATTTCATCTCGCTGATACATTGAGTTACAAATGGGTCCGCCGAAAATGATAGAAACCTAAGGTCCCTTAGGTGACCCAAAGTTTGGTCCAAGTCAAGGTCACCATTTTAACTCGGTGATGTGTCGATTTGCAAGGGCGAGTTCAAAAATTGACAGCGACTAAGGGGGCCTGCTGCTGTACTAGAAACAAACAAATAGACTATTGCCTTTTTGTTTTGGTGATGCACCAAGATGAACTTGGGACCACCAAATTTAAATAGAAACTCTACGGTTAATGAATGACACAAGAAGCGGTCAAGATCGAAGTCACCTAATTTAATCGGTCACTTATTGATTCTAGACTTGTCGTCACCCTTTGTTTCCTCCACCCCAATTCAACTTAGACATGTGCAACCATTCAACACACATTATTTAAATTCACTAGCACTTTGTGTTCCTCCTAAGAAGCACTTGAGTTTATGTTGCGACATCACGATGTTCATCACAAGTTAAACCTTATCCATATACATGATATTAACCACGTGAACACTCAATAGTTTGCCTTAGTACTTTATCAACCTCTGCCCATTTGTCATGAATCTTTCCCCTTTATGTTTTTCAACTTCTACCATACCATTTTCAAGTATATCAGTCGCCTTGAAAGGTCCTAACCACGTTGACTTGAGCTTCTCGAGAAACAAATGTATCCTAGAATTATAAAGCATTACTAGGTCTCCCATAGTAAATTCTCATTTCAAAATCCTCAAGTCATGAAACCTCTTCTTATTCTCTTTATATAGGGTAGAACTTTCATAAGCTTTCAATCAAATACTCGTCAAGCAGATGGAGTTGGGTAAGTCAAGCATCTATTGCTTCATCATGCTTGAAGTTTAACCTTTTTAGAGAGCACAAAGCCTTATGTATGAGTTCCATGGGAAAGTTGTAGGCCTTTCCGAACACATGTTTATATGGTGACATCCCAAGAGGAGTTCTATAGATTGTGCAGTAGGCCCACAATGAATCATCGAGTTTGCCAGCGCAATCCGTTCAACTTCCATTCATTATCTTTGTAAGGATCATCTTTCCCTGTTTGACACCTCTACTTTCCTATTGGATTGAGGGTGATATGGAGTTTCTACTTAGTGTTTAACTCCATATTTACTCAGCAAAGACCTGAATATCCTATTACAAAAGTGACTCCCACCATCTATGACAATGGCCCAAGGAGTACCAAATCAAGTAAGAATGTTTCTATTTAAGAATTGCACCACTCCTTTGCCACTTCTACCCACCTTGATACCTAATCTACTGCCAGCAGGACATATTTGTTTCCAAAGGAACTCACAAAGCATCTCATAGAGTCGATCCCCACAAACTAAATACTTCCAGCTTTAAGATCAGGGTCAATGGTAATTCATGTCTCCTAGAAATGTTTCCATGAAGTTGACATTTTACACATACTTTGACCAACTCATGAGCGCTTCTATGGAGGGTTATCTAGTAATAGCCACTTTGGAGGACCTTAGAGGCAGTCCAGATTCCTCTGTAGTGACCTCTAACTGGTGTGGTGTAACATTCTTCCAAGATAGTATCCATGTCGAATTCAGGAACACACCTACAAATCATATTATGTGTAAACTCCTTGAAAGGAAAAGGTTTATCCCAGAAATACTTCTTCGCATCATATATTTATTTCCTCATTTGGTGGGGATTATTAGCAAAATCAGGCATAATTCCACACACCAAATAATTTTCTAAATCAATATACCAAAGAGAATTGATTATTGTTACCCTTACCATGGCCTTATCAAGGAATCTATCAGAGATTTCCTCCTCCTTAACAATAAAGGTATGTGGCTCAAGTCAGGACAAATAGTCAGCTACTTAATTCTCATATCCCTTTCTATCTTTCACTTCAAAGTTGAATTCTTTTAATAACAACACCCATCAGATGAGCCTTGGTTTAGCATGCTTCTTTTCAATGAGGTAACAAATAGTTGCATGGTTAGTGTGTAGAAAGACTTTTGCACCTAGGAGATAGGCACAAAATTTCGCAAATGCATACACTACTACCAAGAGTTCTTGCTCGGTCACTATATAGGTTTTTTGAGTAGCATTCAAGGTTTTACTTGCATAATAGATGGGATGAAAGAGATTTCCTATCCTTTGACCCAAAATAGCCCCTAAGGCCACCCCAGTAGCGTCTCACATAACTTCAAATGGTTGGTACTAATCCGAAGAAACTATTAAATGAGCTTCAATAAATTTTTGTTTAAAGGCTTCAAAAGACTTCATACATGCTACATCAAAGACAAAAGAGGAGTCCTTTTCCAACAATTAACTCATAAGGCTAGTAACCTTGGCAATGTACTTTATGAATCTCTGGTAAAAATTGGCATGCCCTAAAAAATTCGTCACTGCTTTGACTGAGAAGAGATGGGAGGCTTGTGATTATGCCTAGTTTGGCCTGATCTACTTGCATCCCCTTTTCTAAAATTCTATGCCCCAAGACAATCCCCTATTTTACCATTAAATGCCACTTTTCCCAATTTAGCACTAGATTAGTCTCAACACATTGCTGCAATACTCTTCCAAGATGAACCAAACATTGTTCAAATGTCTCTCCTACCACTGAGAAGTCATCCATGAAGACTTCCGTAGAGTCCTCTACCAATCTCAAAAATTGATAGCATACACCTCTGAAATGTTGTCGGTGCATGCACAACCCAAAGGGCATCCTTTTAATGGCAAAAGCTCTATAAGGACAGATGAAGGTGGTTTTATCTTGGTCCTCGGAGGTAATAGATATTTGATGTACCTAGAGTACGCATCAGGAAAATAATATCACCCTCTACCCGCTAGCTTATCTAATATGTAGTCAATAAAAGGCAAAGGTAAGTGGTCTTTTTACTTAGAGGTATTCAATTTTTGGTAGTCCATGCAAATTCGCCACCAAGTGACCGGTCTTATGGAAATAAATTGACCCTTTTCTTTTGGCACCACAGTCATACCCCCTTTTCTGGTCACACATTGAATTGGACTCATCCAACTACTATCTGAAATTGGATAGATTACTTGGGAATCCAACCATTTTATGATTTCTTTCTTAACTATCTCATGTTTAGGAGGGTTAAGTTGACACTAATGCTCTACACTTGTTTTCTGACACTTTACTAAATTGATTTTGTGGGTGCAAATTCTGGATGGAATTCCCACAATGTCGGCCATTGTCCATCTAACAGCTTTTACATATATTTTAACACATCAATAAGATCCTTGGTATACCCGTCTTACAACTCAGTTGCTATAATGACTGGTAATGTATTATTCATTCCCAAAAAGATATATTTTAGATTACTTAGCAGCTCCTTTAATTCAAGCTCTGGTGGTTCCTCAATAGATGGTTTTGCAAGTTGAGTTTCATGATCCTTCAAGTCTATGTCAAGCTTGGTTTGAACTCTTAAATGACTCTCAGCCCCTATTAGAGCAACCACTACTCCCTCACAATTGTCTAAATCAGCCTTATCATAATTTAATAAAATTTCAGCCAATGATTCACCTTTCTTGTAAGTTAGCTCTCCAATGCTTTCCAAGACTCATCAACTACATCATTGATAGCATGTACTTGAAAATCACCATGTCTCTTCATCATCTCATAAATCTTAAAGCTCACCTCTTCATCATTAACCCGAAAATTCAAATCGCCTCTTTCAACATCCACCAATGCTCTGTCGGTGGCTAAGAATGGCCTACTAAGGATGATGGGCACCTGGACATCCATATTGCTATCTAATACAATAAGATTAGCTATAAATATAAGTCTTTCCACTCTTACCAAAAAATCATAAAATATTCTAATCGGGTTTTTAATTGACCGATCAACCATGTGCCATTTCATTGAGGTTGAGGCAAGAGTATCTACCCCCGATTAATGAAATACATCCAAGGGTATTAAGTTTATGCTGGACCCCAAATCACACAAGACACTACATAATTGAGAAGCTCAAATAGTACACAGAATTGTAAAAGCGTCGAGATCCTCCTTCTTTGTAACCAAGATTTTTGTTGAAATTGCACTGCAATTGTGTGATACTTCAATCGTTTCACACTCTATCATTCTCTTCTTTGTTACAAATTCCTTTCTAAACTTCGCATAAGCTAGCATTTTCATAAGAGCTTCGACAAATGTAGGTTAATAGAAAGGGAGTTGAACATACAGAGGAAGTTCTGATACTTTGTCCCATCACCCTTATTTTTCATCCTTTGAGGAAAAGGAATAGCACTCTTGGTAAACTTTTGAGGGGGATTTTTTCAACTTCATTTTGTTTGCCCCCATCCTTGCCATTGCACTAACTCCTAGGGTCGTCGAGAGAAGTATTTCCTTCATTCAGTATCACATCATCCTCCTTTATCGAATCTTTGTTCCCCAAAAATAAAGAGGTTTGGGTTGCCACTTTAGACTCAAGAACTTTAGTACTTCCAGTACTAACAATATTGCACAACTAGTCGTTGCTTTTTAATTGGTTGTTGAGTTGAATCACGAGTTTTTCCAGTTGTGTTTCCAAGTGTTTGATTGAGGCTAAGTGAGATGTCACTATTTAGCTTAGTTAACAGAACAAGCTTGATTTTGTTTCATTCAACACATTACCTAAAGTCTCCACTTTGCTCAAGATCCTTGCAAGCAAATCTTCCGTTGGGGAGCCTTCTAACTTCACGAATGGTTCACTGGACTTCAATATATGTTGAGGTTGAATATAGTGATTTCTCTCACTTTCCTTTTCTTGCCAACATCAAGATTGATCCACCCAATTTCCACCTCTCCAACTAGAACTATTGTTCCAACCTTGATTCTTGTGTGGCCTTGGAAAGGCAGGCCAAAAACCCAACCCTTGGTTTCCTGTATAGCACACCTCTTCAATGTAATAATTATCATCAAGTGCAAACTTATAAGATGCATCACTAGTATCTCCCAAAACATTCACTCCTTTTTCCACTATTTGCTACATGTCTTGATAAAAATCCAGCTGCATCATCAATTTGTCTGTCTTTTCTTCTCGCACTTGATACATAGCTATTTGTTCCTTGGACACTCCCCTTCTGGTAGAAGAAACATAGACATCTCAAGTGTACCAAGCTCTATTTATCTTGGTCATATCATCTAAAAATTTTGAAGCAACAACAAATGATTGTTTCACGATTCCTCCTCTTCTTAATTGATTAGCTACACCTTTATTAATGGCATTTAGGCTCATGTAAAGGTATTGCAACAGCAGGTGATCTGGAACTCCAAGGTTCGGGCATTGGCATAAAAGTTTTCAAAATTGTATCTGTGTTTCATGCAGTGGCTAACCATCAATCCTTCTAAGATTTTCAATACTTGTTCGGAGCTTGACCATCTTCGACGAAGGAAAGAACCTATCGATGAACGCATATTGTAGTTCCTCCCAAGATATAATTGAATCTTGAGGAAGTTTAGTCAACCATCTTATGGCTTCTCCCACTATGGAAATAGGAAAGAGACTTAACCTGTTGGCTTCTTGTGTTACACCCTAGTTGTTAAATGGCACTCAAATATCCATAAAATTCCAAAGATGTTCGTTAGGATCTTCATAGGTTTGACCTCCAAATAGTACCTTTAGATGGAGCAATGCAACTTTGTGCTCGTGATATAAAACTCAGAGTTTCCAGCCAATGGGGGCAGTTGGATCACTCCCGTACTTCCTGTCACGACCCGAACCCCGGGCCATGACTAGTGCCGATTAGCCACTTAGACCACTACTAAATCCCAACACTACATACTAAAGTCTGAGGATTCTACCGAAATTTCGGCAGAGTTTCCTCTGTTTTACTGACTAAACCCACCTGCAAAAAAAGACAGCAGCGACCAGACAGACAAGTAGATATAACTATAATGTAATCAAACGAAAGTGCGGGCCTATATGGACTCCGCTGCGGTCCTGCCGCCTAATAAACATGTCATACATATATATACATAATGCG
>JAABOM020103857.1:0-25708 GCA_011800125.2 Solanum clarkiae
TAGGACAACTTCTATAAACCTTTCTAGCAACAATAGATGCACCAATAGGAGTAGATACCTCATATCACTCATGCAACAACTCGGGGTCAACATGGAACTTGTTGGCAACAAAGAGGGTAACAAAAGAAAGAGTGGCACCCGGATCAATCAATGCAAATTCATTAAAGTCAAAGATTTTTAACATACCAATAACAACATCGGGGACTTCATTAACCTCTTGCCTCCCATGCAAGGCATAAAATTGGTTGTGCTTTGGGGCACTATCTTGTGGGTGACCTCTCCCCAAAGGGATCGCGGTAGCACCTTGAGGACTAATCTCCCTTCCCTTGTTGCGATTTCGAGAGTAATCTATTGCCTTATGTCCTATTTCTTCACAACCATAGCCAGCACCAGTATCCCTCAAGAATGGGCCACCATGACCCTTACCACACCTCGAACACACATCAATAGGAGCCATACCCAAACCACCTTGGGCCTTTGGGCAATCATTTTCAACCCTCCATGGAAATGCATGAGAAGACCCTTGTCCTTGTTGGAATCGGCCACTCTTTTGGAACTTACCCCCAAAACGGGCCCTCTTGGCCTCATGACCCTTTCTCTTTGTCAATTTCTCCTCTTCCATTTATTCGGCATAGGTCATCAAACGTGAAAAGTCCATTTCACTAATCAACATGGTGGACCAGCATTCTTCACTAACCAAGTCGAAGACACCCATAACAAATTTGTTCATTCTCGACCTTGGGTCGGCAATCAAGTGAGGAGCAAACTTTTCTAGTCGGGTGAACTCGAGGCCATACTCCATCACACTCATGGACCTTTATCTCAAATTCATAAATTCCACTAGCTTAGCTTCCTTAAATTCAAGGTTGAAGAACCGATTAAGGAAGGCCACTTTGAACTCCTCCCAAAGCACCACATAGTTGACTCTCTTTTCCTCCTTTCATTGGTTGTACCATGTTTGTGCTACCCCTTTTGAGTTGGTAAGCCGCCAACTCCTCCTTATCCTCTGGCCTCATACCCATAATCGACAAAATCTTGTAAACCTCGTCAACGAATTCTTGAGGATCCTCACTCACCTTTGACCCATGAAATTCTAAGGGATTCATTCTCATGAAGTCTCTCACCCAAGAGGCTAGTGTAGGAGCATGAGGGGCTTGGGCCCCTTAATTGGCTTGATTGGCCATCACTTGTGCAAATAAGGTGAGAGCATCCCTAAGGTCTTCATTTGCCAATTTCTCCTCGAGTGTGTGGGCTCGTCTCCCTCTCATGTTAGGCATGATCTAGCATCGCAAGGAACAAATGTTAGGGGAGGAAAGCTTACTTAAACTCTATAGCATGATTTGAACATGAAGAGGGAAAACAATTCCTAAAACTTCTCACAGCCTCCTATCATAGTTGTGGGGAACAACAAAACCATGAATAAGACTCTAATTAATGCGGTGTGTTGGACTTTGAGAACCTATTAACCTAGTTCTCTGATACCAACTCTATCACAATCCAAGCCTAGGGCCTAGTCGTGACTGGTGAATGGGGAACCTGAAAGAACTCCAAACAAACCTTATAGCTTATCATTACGCATCCTTAGTGGCAGAAGCAATTAAATGACATTGAGAAATAAACATAAGCAAGGGAATTAGGACAAAGGGTAAACCTTCATATCATAACATCAATAAACAAGAGAGTAAGGATACATAACTTAGATATGTATCATGTCCAACAACACCACTACTACATAGCCAAGAGCGAGGGCCACGACAAACAACTGGGCTCATCCTCATAGTCAATACATAACCAAAAGAAAGATAGTCTTAATACATAGCAAGAGTTCGTAAATAACGTCCCTAAGTGAAGGACTCACCAATAAGCTTATAGAACAACCGAAATAGCCACGTGGAGGAGGATGATCAAGCAATGCATCGGTTCCTACATGGTGACATCATGTATGCATAGAGTATGTGTTAGTACATTTGAATGCACTAAGTATATAGGATGCAATGCGACAATTGATAAGTTTACAATTGAAATGCATAAGCATAGACAATGATTAGCATATAACAATATGACAAGTATGAATGATGCTTGAAGTAAAATCATTTTTATAAAGAACATAATACTAGTGTAAGGAGTGACCATTATAGTGCAAGCCAAGGCGTACAACCCCCTTGGATAAGTGCATGAGGTACAAACTCCTAAATGAGTTTGATAGAGTACAAACCTCGCAACAAGGTTGATGGAGTGCAAGCCCCCCCCTCCCCCAATGGGTTGATGGAATACAAACCCCTCAATGGGTTGATGGGTACAAGCCCCTAACAAGGTTCATGGATACAAACCCCCAACAAGGTTACCCGGGCCTACCATCCTCGAATTAGGTCATTGATATACTAACCCCTCAACAAGGTTATCCGGGCCTACAACCCCTCGAGCTAGGCTTGGTCATCCCCAACACTATAGAGGTAATATCATATATATACACTCCTTTCATCATCATATACATACATTCCTTTTCATCATCATTCTATCGTCATTATGTCATCATTTCATCATCATATAGTTATTCAACTCATATGACATGCATAGGACCTTCAACTCCTCAAGAAACCATAATCAGACATTTTATCAAACACTTAGAGAATGTGAAGTGCTAGTGTAAAATCATGCAATTTAAGAGTCAAATCATGCTAGGATATTCAGTGTAAAACCTTCAATAAATAGTTGGTAATAGCCCTAATCAATATCCGTCAAAACCCTTCATTAAGTCTTACAATAGATCTTAGATTCATAGCTCAGAACATAGTAAAATAGTCACCATAAGCCCAACATAATGTGCAGTGATTTTCATAATAAATAACACCCATGAGTAAATCATCTTTAAATCATGCAATTTAGGGTAAAAGGATGCTTGAGTATTATGGGTGGAGGGAACCCATGAAAGAAACCCACATACTTTAGCTTTAGAGATGAAGTTGATAAAAATCGGAGATGGATACTTGAAGCTTGAGTACAATCCTTAAGATTCAGAAAGAGTTTTCAGACTTGAATTTAGGAGGTGAAATATTGGCTAAGTGTTAGAGTGAGTATTGGGGAATATTTATAATGATATGAGGGTGAAAAATGGCTAAGTGTATGTATATTCACATTTAGGGACAATTCGGCCAAAGACTTAAAAGCCTTGGATCACAAGAAAAAATAACTGGGAAGAATTTACATAGGTCCATGTCTGATCCATAACGTGGACAAGTCTTGTAGGCTAAATTTACACATGTCCACAATGGAGGCCGTCGCGGTGCCATCCCGGACAGACACTAGATAAGAAAAAATACAAAAAGTGAAATTGCTAATCGTTTGCTCTTAAATTGGGGTTAGAGCCATTTTCCACTCAAAATGACTTTCTGATCAAGAATATGAAGTTAGATTTTCAATATCATGCACGGATATTGATTATAAATAGAAATTACGATTCTGGGCACTTCCAAGGCATATTTTCGGGCACTGTTTGGGGTCGTTACATGCCCTACCAACTTTGTTATTTTCACCGTATTCTCCCTTTTTCCTATTTCAAGCTTTTCTGGATGCTTTCTTTTCATTTTTCAGCTTTTTGCCTTGTTTTTACACTTCACTTTGCTTTTTAGCTTACAACTAAGGCATTACTCATTTTTCTTGCACCTAGTACATGATTTTTCTTTTTCTCTTTATTCCTAAATCACCCCCTTATTTTTGGGTTTTAGCCCTATACTAGCCACCCTCGACTTATACTTTTGGCCTGTGTTGAGGTGCACAATATCCATCCTCCGAACAAGGGCCACTTTTGGTTGCCACCCTCAACTTAGGCTTTTTGCCTCAGTCAAGGTAGACAATGTTCAAGGGAAGATCAGGGCCAATCTCAGGATTTTATAACTAACAAGGCTAGGTTGGTTTCAAAGAATAAGTACATGTTAGGCTCAAACATCCAGAACAAGGGATGTATCACAGTTTTGGTTAGTCATATTAGATTAACGTGGACTATTTAAGAACAATGACCTAAGATTCTTTTCTCATCCAATTAATCTACAATCTAACTTAGAGTAATAGGGCAAGTTCTAAATAGCACAAAATGCATGGATTTATCAAATTTGCTCACATTCACATGGCGTTCCGTACATTATTCATAAAAGACTCACAGATCATGCTTTTTATCTCAATGTATCCGCACTTATCAGAACAGATATTGTTAGACACCTAAACATGCATGGTTGCTATCTAACTACAAATCAAAATTTCTGGTGAGTATCAGTTTTTCAAACAAAACATAAAAACGTGCTATATGCAACAAATGTTGGTACTATTTGCTACAAATATTATCTAAACATCCTAAACGTATCGGTTCAACAGAAAATGAATATCCACAGGGAAAAAGAACATAGGAAAAAATACCTCGGCATCAAAAATTGATGTAGTTAGGGACCCAAGCTACTCAGACTTCACTGAGGCCAATAACTACCTACACCTCATCGAAAAAGATACGCATTGTCTCCAATGAGCATAATCAAAACAAAGTAGAACATAAGTGGGTCAAAAAACATACTTGGGTACCTAAGTTCCAGTCTGTGGCTGAGTCTGACTACCTTACTCCTACGAAGTGTCTGCTCAACAATGGTACTCTATTGGCCAGTACTCCTCACCTGCTTTGTCACTCAAACTTATCTCATCTCCTCATCATGTCTCGATCTCCTCAAGGCAAGCTTGAGCTCATCATCCTCTGTCATCCTCTCACATACATATCTCTCCTCTGGCTCCTCATGTGTACAAGGTCTCTTCCTAAAGAAAGACAAGGTAGGCTCCTTAGGAGAAAATAATTCAACCATCGACACCGGAGGTATTATCTCTGGTAGTGCAACTGGTGCCGCTAGTGCTGCTGTCATGTCAGCTCGGAGCTGCTGGATCTCTGTCTACAAAGCTGACAGATTTAAAGGTCCAGCCTTGCCCAATCTTTTTTGTACCCTCTTCTTAAAGGCATCGATGAGGGGATTCACGATAGAGATATAGGCCTATATTGTAGCAACCATGAATGCCTGACTCCCACCCTCCGAGTTCGCAATAGCTTGGCGGACCAAAGGCCTAATCTGATGAACAAGCTGAGTCAATTGTGACTCAGCATGTGATAACTTTTGAGACAAGGCCTATATAGAAGCAGCTAACACATAGATCATGCTCGCGGTGGTAGGCTGTGAAGTAGCAACCTGTGGTGTAAGAACAACAATAGTAAGCCTCGTCTCATCAACTGCCTTGTGCTGATGGGGCCTCTCCTCGATAGAAACAACAGTTGTAGTGGTGGTAGTCTCAGAACCCTCAAGTGGTGGCGCTGGGCAAACATATCGTGCATAGGTGGAGGTTGTGCTCATTGAGTACCACCGGGTTCTCTTTAGCCTTGATCAGGCTGGGTCCAATGTATGTTGGGCCTCAATCATCTGGTCCAGCTAATGTAGTATCTCTACCCTCGACTCTAGACAGAGTTTGTAAATCAAGTGCGAGAATGGGATCGAGGTGGACCTCTTCAGTGTGGCCTCATGAATTTGCTTAGCAATGAGGCGTGGCAACTAAAATCGCATGCTCCAATACCTGAGTATTATCAGTAAATATCAGCTGCATGTGTGAACTAATAACTGCCACCAGTACTTAGTGGGGAAATTGAGCAAAGCCTTGAGATAGGCTCCAATTGAGTGGCAACCAAGCAATTTTTAGACCTTGCTATGCAATATGTCCACCCACCAGCTCCGCACTCTTGTCTCGGTTAGTCTAGGCTGAGTGAGCGGCTTCTTCCTCGTGGGAAGAGTAAGTTGGGTAGTAGCTGCATAAGAAGTATTGAACTTCCGCACCATGGTCGGGGAGTATCATCCAAGAAGTCTGGTCAACCATTGAAGCCCGTATCTACCTATCGTGTCCTGGGGACCAAGGACACAGTCGAATCTATCATTGATGACCCTGGGCTCCTCATATATGGAGTGGGTTGGCTTGCCCCACTCTCCCGGTTATATTCCCTCCACATATATATCTCGCATGCCCATGAAGCACCACTAGCTAGTGAGAGCATTTGGTGTAGATGATGATGATGAGGGTGCGGCGAAGGACTCTACTTCAGAGCATTCCTCAGAGCTAGACTCTTCTCCAGATGGAGTTATCTGGGGTAAACCGCTCCCATCACTACCTCCCTCCTCAGAATGGGGAAAGCGAGCACTAGGAGTATGAGCAGACCCAGCTCTGGCACCAGCTCTGGTCTGTGGTACAATAGTCTCTGTGTCCCGTGTGACATCTAAGACTTCTAGTGAAAAACTCAACTGAGTGGTTTGCTCATCATCTGAAGGCTCATCCCTGAGTATCCTCTTCATGGCCTGGATCTCAGTGCATTTTTCTTTTGGGGCCATAGTACCTGAAACATAGCCATATAAGCACCATAGTTAGCCCCACAAATCAAGAATTGAAATGCAAAAAATCATCTGAGTTGAGTTGCAGAAGGATTTCACGAAAGCACCTTTAGGGGGCCGTGGTGGATAATTTGAGCCATAAAAAACCTTCGTAAATTGGCGGTTCAAACAAATTTTGTTACTAGAAAAGTCTACGAGACTAGGTTACGTCTCTTAAAGTGGTTTACGAGTCGTAGACTAGGTCGTAGAGATTTCCACAGAGTAATTAGGTTCAAAAAGGGATCTATGAGACCTATCTATGAGATGTAAAGTGATCTACGACTCTTAAAAGGTCTCATCTGATGGATATTCAGAAATATTAGGTTTCTAGAATTGTGTATGAGGGCAATACCACTCATGGATTACTCCACGGGCCGTAAAAGCTGCTCGTGAACTAGAAAACTTAGTGACTTGAGTTTCTAAGTCCATTAAATGGACCCCAAAAGACTATTTTAACCAATTGACTATCAACATTGAAGCAAGAACACACACACTCACATGATTTCAATACTATAACCCTTATCCCTAACATGTTCTTCGTACACACATTCTATCAAAAGTGATTAAACATGGATTATCGTATGATTTCGACCACTTCTAATTGATTCAAACAAGATAATGTAGCTATGTCACCACCCACCAATTCTAAAACACAATCATTCAATCACATAAGGTGAGTGATAAAATAAGAACAAGCAATTATCATTCACACAAGACCATAATACCTAATTTCGGACTTAATTAACAATTCAAATATGGACAACCTAATTTCAACTAACATAATTGAAATTCAATGAAAGATTTTATGTCTAACACCATTTCCCACATAATATTCACATCAATAATTAAAAACAAGGACAATTTAGAGGTATTAATTCAATCAAAAACTTACCAGGCTTTTGAGATTAAAGTGAAGAAGATGAGAGAGATGTGTAGGCAAAACCCTAGGCTACTAGAGTTCTCACTGGAAAAGGGATGGGTGGTGATTGGTGGTGATTGGAAGTATACGGGTGTGGGGTAGGTCAGGTCAATTTAGTAATTTTAGGTCAAGAATGGGGTCAAATAATTTGAGCACTCCATTTATATATTGACCATGTCAACAAACGGTTAATGGGCTTGAACTCTACGAAACACCGATTACAAGAAATTGAGTATTTTATGGCTCATCAATCATGGTTTCATAGAACATTCAAACCCTAGATTTTAGGATTAGGTTCTATGGACAAATCTATGAGTCATAAAGTATTTTATGGCTTGTAGAGTTGGTTGTAGAACCCTCAACACTAAGTAAATTTTGACTAAACTTACTTAGGGTCCATGATCCCCATTCACGACTCATAGTTTGACATAAAAATAATAAAGTTGGCTATGGACTGGATTGCAAATTTTTCTGCTTACTGGAATCCTCTAGAAGGTGGGTACTGGTTGTAAAGTTATTATGGCTCCGTAGACCCAGTCATAGAGACCCAACAGGATGCTCTTCTCAGCCAAACTAGCTGACGTATTCCTGTACCTGCATACTCTTCATAAAATACACTTTTATCCTGTATACAACAAGCCCAATGTCCAAAATTACAATGAAAGCACAAGAAAATTACTAAAGTTGAATCCAAAAATTGAAAATAAACCTATAACTATGCTATTAGAACAAAAACCCTTGGGCAGCCTCCTAAGTAGCACTTGTTTATTTTCGCGGCATGACACAGACAAATTGGTCACTCAGACTTCGCTAATTTCCCAGACTTTACTCTTTAACTCATCTGCATGCTTCATGGTCGGATGGATATTGATGACAACTTCTTTGTCATTGAATCTAAACCTCAATTGACCAACTTTCATACCCACTAGGGCTCGTCCAGTGGCAAGGAATGGTCTTCTCAAGATGATTAGGACGTTGAAGTCAACTTCACAATCTAGGATTACGAAGTCTGCAGGGAATATTAACATCTCAACCTTTATAAACACATCATATAATATCCCCACAGGCTTCTTCACCATGCAATCTCTCATTAATAACCGCATGCTACTTGGAGTACGGGCTCCAAATCCAAGCTTCTTGTAAACCACAAGGGTATCAGATTAATACTGGACCTAAATCACACAATGCACTCGCGAACTCTACATCTCCAATGGTGCAGGGTATGGTGAAAGCACTTGGGTCTTCACGCTTCTGAACTAAGGACCCCATAGTAGTAGCACTGTAAAGTTGAAGCTCAAAGGAGAGCTCCTGACTCACAGTGCACTTTTTGGTGACTAAGTCCTTCATGTACTTCGCATACCCTGGCATCCTCTCCAATGCCTCGATGAGAGGGATGTTGATGGAGAGCAACTTTAGCATGGAGAGAAAGTTCTTGAATTTGCCTTCCTCCTCCCTCTTTATAATTTTCTGGGGGAAAGGGAGGAGGAGGCCTAGGAATGGGCTTAAACCTCTGTGGCACATTAGTAGCTTCACTCATCCCATCCATACCACAATCATCTCCTTCATCCGCCTATTTTGCCGCAACTATCTCCTCTCGATCATTTTCTACATCAACAAGAATAGGAGGGTCAATTGTGCTCTTTCCACCATGAGTAGTGACTGGCATACACTGCCCTTCAGTTTTAGGATCTTACTTTGTATTGCTAGGCAGTGTACCCCACTGACGCTAATTGAGCTAAGTCGACACATGATCAAACTATTGTTCAAGCTGTTTGATAGCCACAGAGTGAGACTCTATTTTCTGATTAATACTTATAAATATCTAATTTCATACCTCTTGGGGTCTCATCCTGCATCTTAACCTTCTTCAGCAGGTGATCAAACATGTCCACAATTTTGGAACTGCTTCCACCTGCATCGCAGTTTTGTGGTGGCACATAAGGATCATTTCTGAAGCCTTCTTTACGACCCCAATCTGCATTTAGACCCATGTTTCTATCATAATAATTTATGCAGTTGTCCCTGTAAGCTCTATCTCTACCGAAGTTCCAACTTTGGTTTCCTAAAACTTAGTGCCTATAGTTCTGATTGGAACCTTGGGCTTTAGTCCGTAAAACCCCCATCTGATCAGCAACATCACAAGAATCCTTATCAAAGTATGGATCCTCGTACATTGGTGCACATGGAGGCTAGTGAACCAGCACATTCACTCTTTCTTGGTTCTGCTTTATCATCACTTTCATACTTGTGCGAAGCTGAGCAAGCTGCTATATGATTTCTTCATTCATTTTGGATTTCTCTAGCCCCACACTAACAACACATGAATTCTTTGTGGAAGCTCTATCCCGCTACTCCTATACACGATTTGTCCTGACCACTCTTTCGATCCACTCCACAACCTTGCAAATGGTTGATCTAGAAACATGCCCCCCATGATAATGTCAGAACAGGTCTGACTGTTCTCATAACGGGCATGATGAAAGATCTCTACCAAGGCATCATCAACTATTTTATAGTCAGGGATGCTCCTCAAACATGTTCTGAACTGCTCCAAAGTAGTGCTAATCGAATCACTAGGAAGTTTCTCGAAGTCGGCGATCTGGTCTTTCAACTTGACTTTCTTCGATCTAGAAAGTACCTCACAAAAAAGGCCTTTTGCAAACCTGCCCAGCTGGTGATTTAACTTTGCAGGACCTCTGACAACCATAATGTAGCATTTCCCGTAAGAGAAAATTGGATGGCACGGAGCCCCAAAACATCCATAGACAGATAATGTGTTCCCATCACACTCTTATAAACAAATGTCACATTGTGTAGGTCCTTATGAGGATCCTTAAGTGGTGAGACCCAAAATACCCACGTTCTGCAATATCTAATGTAACCTACTCGAGACTGTGACCTTTGTGTCTACCTGTCGTGGTGGCAATACAATAGCCCCAGTCACCTTCATAGCCATAGGATTCACCTTATATTGATTCCACAGGTAAGCACTGCCATTGAAATCCTGAGGCTGTGGAATGTCCTCCAAAGGAGGTGGGTTCTCATTCTCAACATCTTCATTATTTTTCCTATTCAGAGCTGCATTGGCCGTAAAATTGTTTGCACTGGCTTAAGACATCCTTCTTAACGCTCTGTGGATCTCTAGATCAAACAGACTTAATAGATTTCCTCGACTCCGAGTGTTGGGTATACACTATACGTACACCCTGAAAAGAAATCAAAACAACAAACAAAAATAAAATAAGGGAACTAAGGAGTAACACTCGAATTACTAATGAATTCACCAAATCTAGCCATATCCTCCGATAATGGTTTCAAGATCTTTATGTCGTCAAGTAAGACCTCCTTTTTAGAGGATAACTGTCGCTATCAAGATATAGAACCAAAAATAGATTAGGGTCGATCCCACAGGGTATACATAGACTCACGAAAATTCACCAATATGCAATCCGAGTAATTAACCGACTCAATTCCCAAAAGGGGAGGGGGTTTGCAATAATCAACGAGAAAATTAAACTATCACACGAGAAAAATCAATAGTGGAGAGCAACTAGGGTGTTGTGTTCCCCATGATTCTCCAACTCTGTATAACCGAATAACCTAATTCTTATCTAATGTATAGCATACTGGAAAGTTATTTAAGTTCATCAAGACCTTTTGTCAAAGGTGAGAGGTGAGTTTTACTATGCGACTTGACCCATCTCCACAGTGTGCATTACTAATAATTACCTATAAGTCCTGGTACAACCTCTCTTGGCCCAGTTTTGTTGATTACATGTAACATATCAATCGAATCCTATTAATTAGTCTCTTTTACTATCATTACTACCATGGTCCAATCAGTAACACTAGGTAGGTTCTAATGTTGGCCACCACTAGAAAATATGCAAAACGTAGAGAGTTAATTAATACATATATATACACCATCCAAGAATTGTAAATTATCTGGTTTTACTATGTTAGTTCTTCATTGTCTCCACAACCCTAGTAGTGGATTTAGCTACTCACGCAATATGTAGATGAAGAGATTATGAATGGAGAAGACATGATTAAACACTTACACAATAGATTTAAGAACAAGAAATCCATCTTCAATAAGAATCACATGTTTTATGATCGAATTCAACCACAAGTGTTCTCAAAGGCTCTCTTACAATTTTCTCTGTCAAAATATTGAGTTCAGTGAGTACTAGGCCAAAACATGTCAAAACTAATGTGTATCTCTTAAAAATAACCTAAAACACCAATTTATGATAATTAAAATTCAAATCTAAATGACTTAGGAGAACTGGTCAGTACACCTCACGAAAGCTCTTTAAGGCCCATGTTGAAGTTTATGGACTCGTATTTGGGTCCTCAGGGCATAAAACATCTTCTACGACTCATAAACTAATCTGTGGCTCGCCTGCATGTTCGTAGAATTAAATTTAGAAACTTGGCCCCTCGCTGGAATTCCTTACAAGACCACCCTATGAATCGTACAATGGTCTACGGCCCATAAGGTGCCTCGTATAACAACAAATCTGCAGCAACTTCTGTAACTTTCCCCAAAATCATGGCAAAATTGTGATCCGGCAAAGATAAATAAAGAAACACATAAAACCCACTAACATCACATCGAGAACACACAAAATTCCAAGTTTTAAGCATCAAAAGTGTTGTATTTTTGCATCACATCAACACTCTTAACTTAAAATTGTTGTTTGTCCTCAAGCGGCGAACTCAATCTATACAAATAAGATAGTAACACACAGACCACAACTCAATGGCATACATCATATAAATCCTGTCTCAAATACCCACACCAACTTTTCAAAACATGATTGGATAGCTATTTAGCAAACCACAACTATGACAAGCAAGGTATTATCAACAATCTGCAAGTACTGAGCAAGCCTACTGTTAACAATGCAATGCAAGTGCCCTGACAGAAAGAAGTCCCTTTTTTGACACTCAGTGATGTTTTCCTATTTGAACTTGGGACTACAAAAACACTCACTCTTACAAAAGATATTCGTGCTTATTAACTAATACCATAGGCTGGACCCTATACTCATTACTCAGACCTTAAACTAACTAGGCTAGGATCACTTCAGGACTTTCTTTGCTTGTAACGTAACCTCAGAGGCTTTGGTATAATATTTTGAGAAAATAGTGACTACAGGTCCTCCTTGAAACTGCATTTTCTACACTTTTACCCTACAAACTTTGCTATTTTCACCTTATTCCCCCTTTTTCCTATTTCAAGCTTTTTTGGGTACATTCTTATCATTTTTTAGCTTTTTGCCTTATTTTTACACTTCACTTCGCTTTTTAGCTTACAGCTACGGCATTACTTATCTTTTCATGACCCAGTACATGATTTTTCTTTTTCTCTGTATTCCTAACTCATCCCTTTATTTTTGCTTTTTACCGCTACACCAGCCACCCTCAAGTTAGGCTTTGTTCTGTGTTGAGGTGCATAATATCCATCCTCTAAACCAAGGCCACATTTGGTAGTCGCTCACAACTTAAGCTTTTTGCCTCAATCAAGGTACACAATGTTCAAGGAAAGACAAGGGCCAATCTCAGGATTATACAACTAACAAGGCTAGGTTAAACAGGTGTTTTCACATAATAGGTACATATTAGGCTCAAACATTCGGAAAGGGGGATATATCATAGTTTTTGTTAGTCATTTTTAGTCTAAAGTGGAATATTTAAGACCAATGGCCTAAGATTCTTTTCTAATCCAATTAATCAACAATCTAACTTAGAATAATATAGCAGGTTTTGAATTAGCACAAAACACATTAATTTATCAAATTTGCTCACACTCACATGTCATTACATACGTTATCAACAAAAGACTCACAGATCTTTCTTTTTATCTCAATGTATACTTACTTATCAGAATAGATATCATTAGATACCTAAATATGCATGGTTGCTATCTAACTACAAATCAAAATATCTAGTGGGTATCATTTTTTTAATACAAAACATAAAAACATGCTATACACCACACATGTTGGTACTATATGCTACAAATATTATCTAAACATCCTAAAAGTACTGGTTCAACAGAAAATAAATATCCATAGGGAAAATGAATGGAGGCAAGAAAACCCCGGGGTAGGAAATTTGGGTAGTTATGGACCTAAGCTACTTAGACTTCACTGAGACCCATTACTACGACAAACCATTGAAAAAGATGTGCATTGTTTTCAATGGACATAATCAAAACAAAATCGAACGTAAGGGATCAAAGACATACTGGTGCACCTAAGCGCCAGTCTGTGACTAAGTCTGGCCACCCTCCTCCGGCGAGGTGGTCTGTTGAGTAACCATACTCTGTTCGGAGGGGCTAGCACCTCTCATCTGCTCCATCACTCAAACTTGTCTCATCTCCTCATCATGGCTCGAGCTCCTCCTCTTCGGTCATCCTCGCACATACATGTCTCTCCTCTGGCTCCTCATCTATGCAAGGTCTCTTCCAGAGGGAAGACTTGGTAGGCTCCTCAGGAGCAAATAAATCAACCATTGGCACTGGAGGTCTAGCCTATGGTAGTGCAACTGGATGGTACCGTAAGTGTTGTTATCATGTCAACTCAGAACTGCTAGATCTCCATCTATGAAGCTGCAAATATAAAGGACAGGCCTCACCTATTCTCTTTTGAACCCTCTCTGTGAAGTCATTGATGTAGTTATCCACGATAGAGATATGGTCCTAAATAGTAACGATCGTGAATGCCTGACTCTGACTGTCCGGGTCTGCAATAGACTGGCGAACCCATGGCCTGCTCTAATGAACAAGCTTAGTCAACTGTGACTTAGCATGTGATAACCTCTGCACCAAGGCCTGCATAAAGTAGTGAACACGTAGATCATTCCTGCGGTGGTAGGTTGCGAAGTAGTAGCCTGTGGTGCAAGAACATCAAAGTGGGTCCCCCTTATCAATTGCCTCGGGCTATAGGGGCCTCTCTATAGTAGCAACATCATTAGTAGTGGTGGCAGTCTCAGAACCCTCATGTGGTATCACTGGGGCGAACATCTCTGGCATAGGTGGAGGTTGTGCTTATCGGAGTGCCATGGGGTTCTCTTTAGCATTTATCATGCTAGGATCCAATGTATGTTGTGCCTCAATCATCTCGTCCAGCGGATATAGTATCTCCACCCTCTACTCTAGATAGAGCTGTAAATCAATTGCAGGGACAGGATGGAGTTGGACCCCTTCAGTGCAGCCTCATGAATCTACTCAGCAATGTGATGAGTCCAGTCAATCTCGTAACTAGCTAAGATGCTGCCAATCAAAACTGCACGCTCCAGTGTTAAAGTATTATTAGTAAATGTCAGTCGATGTGTGAACGAACAATCGCCCACCATAACTTAGTGGGGAAATTGAGCAAAGCATTGAGGATAGTCTCCGAGTGAGTGGCGACCCAACCAGGTTTCGGACGCTACTCAACAATATATGCAACCGCCCATCTTATCAATATGGCTCATTGCTCAAGATCCTTCATCAGTAATGGGTCTCTCATCTGCCACACCCTATAGTCGAACATTGTGGTGGATCTGGGGGCAGGAAACTCTGGACAAAATAACATACGAAAGATGGTGGCCTCTGATATGTCCATCCACCGACACCTCACTCTCATCCCAGTCAATCTGGGTGAGCGAGGGGCTTCTTCCCCGTGGGAAGAGTTAGCTGGATAGAGGATGCATAAGAACCATAGAACTCCCGCACCATGTGAAACAACCCCAATAATGTTCTTCAGAATGCTTCGAATTTTAAATTCCACATATCTAAAAATCTGTTTGCTATTTCAAAAATTCGACTTCATATTCTTATTCAAGATGTCAATATTGGAGGGACAGGGGTCTAACCCTGATTTAGGAGCTAAAGATTAGCAATTATAATTTTTCATGGTGCGAATTCTAGATAGGAATCCGAGACCCCCTCGTGATACACCACAGTACAAAAAGTGGTCTGCTTTTTTTAACTCGGTCCAAGACTTCTAAGTTTGGGCCTACGTGTTCCCAAATGTATTTTTACCAATACATAGCCAAATTTCACCCTCATATTATCCAAAAGATTTCCCAACGCTCACTCAAACAGTTAGCCATATTTTCACTACCAAATTCAAGTCCCAAACCCTCATTCCAAGCTAACGTTCTCCTTCAAGGTTTTTCTTAAAGCTTTGAGTCTCCATCTCCAATCTTCACCAAGTTCATCTCTAAGCTAAGGCATGTCAGTTTCTTTCATGGGTTCCTTTCACCCATGATACCCAAGTCTCAAAGCCTCCTTTTACTCAAATTTCATGGTTTAAAGTCGATTTACAGATGGGCCTTAATTATTACGAAATTCACTGCACAATATGTTAAAGCTATGTGAAATTGTGACGATTTTACTATGTTTTGAGCTAAATCTTTGATCTATTGTAAGAACTGAGAAGGGGTTTTAATGTATATTGCTTGAGGGTGTTGCAAGGTGTTGACTGATTGTTTTACAATGGATTTTCTTGTATGACTTCATCTCTATATTTCATGGTTTTATACTAGCATTATACACCCTCTAAGTGTTTGATAAAATGTCAAGATATGGTTTCTTGAGGAGTTGAAGGTCTAATGATATATGATATGATTAACTATATGATGATATAATGAGCTTATTTATATGATATATTCTATGTAATGTGTTACATCAGACCATCCTCGATCTGGGTAACCTAGTTGAGGGGTTAATATCTCAACCACTAGGGTGATAGGTGCTATCATCACTAACCTTGATGAGTGGTTTGTACCTCACACACCAGGGTGATGGGTGTTATCATCACTAACCTTGATGGAGGGTTTGTATCTCACACAATAGGGTGATGGGTGCTATCATCACTAACCTACCAAGGGGTTTGCACTTTGGAAATCTATCTTGGTCTCTTCTACACATATGATATCCTATATGAGCACGAGTTACTTAAGCATGTTTTACTTATGCATTGATCATACAAGTCATATTGTTATATTTTATCTATTGCCTATTGTTATGCATTTTGATTATGTTGCCTAATTTTTGTTGCATTGCATCCTACATACTTAGTACATTCAAACATACTAATGCATACCTTATGCCTACATGATGTCACCATGTAGGAACCTGTGCCCAAGTTGATCCTCCTCCACGTGGCTAGTGCGATACTACTCAAGATAGGTAAGTCCTCCGCTTCGAGGACCTTAGTCTATGTTTATTTTGTTATGTATTGAGACATTCTTCTTTATTGTCTATTTTGACTATGAGGGTGAGCCCGGTTACTTTGTCTTGGCCCCCGTTCTTATCTATGCATTAGAGGTATTTGTTGGATATGTTATGTATCTATGCTAAGAGCCTTCACTCTATTGTTCTTAATGTCTATGTTAGGAAAGTGCTTTCCCTTAGCCCCAATTGTTTCACTTTATTATCTCTTGATGGTTGATTTATTGCTTCCATGACCAAGGATGTGTAATGATGTTCTAAGAGGGTTGCTTGGGGTCCCTTCGGGTTCCCCTTGCACCATGTCACGCCTAGGCCCTAGTTTTAGTCGTGATAAACTTGGTATCAGGGTAGTAGGTTGATAGTCCTCGAAGTCCAACAGATCATGTCAATTAGAGTCCTATTCATGGTTGTGGAGCGTGCCATGACTATGAATAGGAGGCTATGAGGTGTTTCTGGAAATGTTTTCCTTCTTCATGTTCTAGGTCATGCTATAGAGTGGTGGTTAAGTTTTTCTCTACTAACAGTTGTTCTTTGCTATGCTAGATCATGCCAAACACTCGACGATGAAGGGCCCAAACTCTCGAGAAGCAACGTACCAATGGTGAACTCCGGGATGCTCTCACTATGCTCGCCCAAGTTGTGGTCAACCAAGTCAATCAAGGGGCAGAAGCCCCTCATGCTACTAACCTAGGAGCTAGGATAAGAGACTTTATGGGAATGAATTCTCTGGCATTCTATAGGTCAAAGGTGGATTAACATCCACAAGAGTTCATTGATGAGGTCTATAAGATCCTGAATATCATGGGTGTTGGGCCAAATAAAAAGGCAGAGTTGGTGGCATACCAACTCAAAGGCGTAGCTCAAATATGGTATGATTAATGGAAGGATGAGAAGGGGATTGGTGATGTGGTGCTTTGGGAGGAGTTCAAATTAGCCTTCCTTATTCAGATTTTCCCTCTTGAGCTTAGGGAAGCTAAGTTGGTGGAGTTTATGAACTTGAAACAAGGTGCTATGAGTGTGAGGGAGTGTGCCTTCAAGTTTAATCAACTTCCAAAGTATGCTCCTCATTTGGTGGCCGATCCTAGATATAGGATGAACAATTTTGTGATGGGGATCTCCAACTTGGAAAGTGAAGAATGCCGGTCCACCATGCTAATTAGTGACATAGAGTTATCTCAGTTGATGACTTAAGCCGAGCAAAATGTGGAGGAGAAATTGAGGAAGAGAAGGGGGCATGAGGCCAAGAGGGCTCGTCTTGGGGGTATGTTCCAAAGGGGGTGCCTAGTTCAATTAAGGCCAAGGATCTCATCATGCTATTAATAGGGGTTTCGCCAATGACCTCCCTAGGCCATAAGGTGTTGGTGTTGTGGCTCCCATTGATGTGTGTCCTAAATGTGGAGGGGGCCATAAAGGCCCATGTTTGAAGAGTTCTAATGCTTACTATGAGTGTGGGGTGCTTAGTCACAAGAGGGTGGATTGTCCAAGAAATCGTGCCGAAGGCCGAGCTGCAAAAGCGGTTCAATTGGGTAGAAGTGGTCCTCAAGGTGGTGCCCAAAGGCACAATCAGTTTTTATGCTCACATGGGCATGAGGTTGTTGAGGTCCATAATTTTGTTACCAGTATGTTGAAAATCTTAGACTTTGATATGTATGCTTTGATTGATCTGGGTGCCACTCTCTTCTTTGTTACCCCTTTTGTTGATAAAAAGTTCCATGTTGAGTCTGACTTGTTGCATGAGTCAAATGAAGTGTCTACTCCTATTGGTGCCTCTATTATTCCTAGGAAAGTATATAGAAATTTTTCTATTTGCATTTTGCATAAGTTAATGCCTTTTGATCTTGTTGAATTAGACATGGTAGATTTTGATATCATTCGTGGGATGGATTGGTTGCATGCCTACTATGCTTTTATTGATTGTAGAACCTGTAGGGTCAAGTTTAAATTTCCAAATGGAGCCGTCCTTGAGTGGGAAATTCAAGATGTGGTGGTCAAGGGTAGATTCATTTCATGCATTAAAGCCCATAAGTTGATCTCTAAAAGTTGTATTTACCATCTTGTGAGGGTTAAAGATGTGGTGTCCAAAGTCCCTTCTATAGAGTCAGTTCCGATTGTAAATGTGTTTCTTGATGTCTTCCCAAATGACCTTCCTGGTGTTCCTCCCGAAATGGAATTAGATTTTTGTATATAACTCCTCCTCGATACTCAATCTATCTGTATTCCCCCTTACCGTATGGCCCCGATAGAGTTGAAGGAGTTAAAAGAGTAATTGAAAGATTTGTTAGATAAGGGATTTATTAGACCTAGTCAATCACCTTAGGGTGCTCCAGTGTTGTTTGTGAAAAAGAAGGATGGGTCATTTAGAATGTGTATTGACTACCGACAACTCAATAGGTCACCATCAAGAATAGATATCCTCTTCTGAGGATTGATGACTTATTTGATCAATTGCAAGGGGCTAGCTTCTTCTCTAAGATTGATCTTCGGACTGGGTATCATCAAGTTAGGGTGAGGGAATGTGATATTCCTAAGATAACTTTTCAAACTAGATATGGACATTATGAGTTTGTTGTAATGTCTTTTCGGTTGACCAATGCACTGGCCATCTTCATGGACCATAGGGTCTTCAAACCTTACCTTGATTTCTTTGTTATGGTCTTCGTTGATGATGTTTTGTTCTATTCACATAGTAGGGAGGAGCATATGGGGCATTTGAGGGTTGTGTTGCAAGGATTGATGGAGGAGAAATTGTACGCCAAATATGAAAAGTGTGAATTTTGGTTTAAGGAGGTTGCATTCTTGGGTCATGTGGTGTTGAGGGATAGTATAAAAGTGGATCCTGAGAAAATAGATGTGATTGGAAATTGGCCTAGACTATTGACCCCGTCGGATATTAGGAGCTTCTTGGGCCTAGCGGGTTATTATAAAAGGTTTGTGAATGGGTTCTCCTCCATTGCTTCTCCTATGACAAAGTTGAGTCAAAAGAAGGTTAAGTTTGTGTGCACCGATGAGTGTAAGAGGAGCTTCCAAACATTGAAAGACAAGCTTGTGTTTGCTCTTATACTGTCACTACCGGATGGGCTTGAGGGATTTGTGGTGTATTGTGATGCTTATTGGGTTGGTTTGGGTTTTCTATTGATGCAAAATGGTAAGTTCATAGCTTATGCTTCTAGACAACTCAAGGTACATGAAAGCAACTACCCTACAATGATCTAGAGTTAGCCATCGTTGTGTTTACATTAAAGATTTGGTGTCACAACTTGTATGGGGTGCATGTGGATGTGTTCGCCGATCACAAGAGTATCCAATATGTCTTCACCCAAAGAGATCTCAACTTGAGGCAAAGAATGTGGGTCGAACTTGGTAAGGACTATTATATGAGTGTGCACTATCATCAGGGTAAGGCAGTATATGGTGGCGGATACCTTGAGTGGGGTGTCTATGGATAGCCTAGCTCATGTTGATGGTGGTGACAAGGAGATGGCTAGGGAGGTGCACCAATTGATGTTGATGGTGTTGTTGTTGTTGATGGGTCTAAGTCTTCATTGGTTGATGAGGTGATAGCAAAACAAGATCTTGACTCCTCCTTACTTGAATTGAAGGCCTTGGTGAAAGAGGGAAAAGTAGAGGTTTTCTTCCAAGGGGGAGATGGGGCCCTTAGGTACCAAGGTAGGTTGTGTGTGTCTTGTGTTGATAGTTTGAGGGAGAAGATCCTAGATAAGGCCCACAAATTCTTCTTATTCTATCCACCCCGGTTCCACCAAAATGTATAGAGACTTGAGAGATGTGTATTGGTGGGGAGGCATGAACAGGGACATTGCTAAATTCGTTTTCTGTTGCCATAGTTGTTAACAAGTCAAAGACAAACATCAAAGGCTAGGTGGCCTAACCCAGAGACATAGAGATTCCCACTTGGAAGTGGGAGGTGATTAATATGGATTTTGTGATTGGGTTGCCCAAGACTAGAAAAGGTTTTGATTCTATATGGATGGCGGTTGATAGGATGATGAATTCGGCTCACTTTCTACCGGTTAAGACCACATATGGGACTGAAGAGAATGGAAGGTTGTACTTCCATGAGTTAATGAAGTTGCATGCGGTTCCTTTTTCCATCATATTGGATCATGGTTCATAATTCACTTTATACTTTTGGAGGCCTTTTCAAAGTGGTCTTGGTAAAAAAGTTCAACTTAGTACGGCCTTCCACCCTCAAACGGATGGCCAACCAAAAAAACCATTCAAACTCTTGAAGATATGGTTCGGGCATGTGTATTTGAGTTGAGGGGTAGTTGGGATGACTATCTTCCTTTGATTGAGTTTGCCTACAATATAGCTATCATTCTAGCATCGGTATGACTCCTTTTGAGGCTCTTTATGGGAGACGTTGTAGATCACCGGTTGGGTGGTTTGAGGTTGGAGAGCTGGCTTTAATAGGACAAGATCTGGTTATAGAGGCTCTTGAGTAGGTGAGGATGATCAGGGAGTGATAAAAAACAGCTCAAAGTCATAAAATATCCTATGCCAATGTGAGAAGAAGAGACCTTGAATTCAAACTGGGTGATTGGATTTGTTTGAAAGTTTCTCCAATGAAAGGTGTGGTCCATTTTGGTAAAAGGGTAAAGTTGAGTCGAAGATACATTTGTCCTTATGAGGTCTTAAAGTGGTTTGTCAAGGGAGCTTATGAACTTAAGTTGCCTAGTGAAATGAATTTGGTTTATCCGGTGTTCGATGTCTCTATGTGGAGAAAATGTGTTGGTGATCCTAATGCTATTGTGCCTCTTGATATTGTGTGTGTTGTTGAGGATAACCTAACTTATGAGGAGGTTCTAGTTCAGATCCTAGATGGGCAAGTGAAGAGATTGAGGAACAAGGAGATGGCGTCCGTTAAGGTCCTTTGGAGGAACCAACAAATCGAAAGTGCTACTTGGGAGACCAAAATGGATATGCAAAAGCGGTATCCTTATCTTTTCCACTCCACTCAAGTCTAAGTGGTATCCTTATATTTTCCACTCCACTCAAGTCTAAGGTACTAATTCTAAGTCCCCTATGTGATTTCAAGTCTTATGATTCAGCCCCTATTTCATTCATATATGCATTCATATTTATGTTGGCAAGTTATGATGATTTTACACGTATGTTGAGATTACGAAAATGGTGTGTTAAATGTGATGTTGCATTCTTGTTGGGGATGATTTGTTTATCATCACTCTTATCTTGTACATCTCTTTTACATTCTGGTACAACTGTTCCCAAGGGGGAGATATTGAAACAACCCCAAAAAGTGCTAGAAAATGTGCCTCGGAATGTCCAAAATTTTAAATTCCATGTATCTCAAAATCCATTTGCTATTTCAAATATCTGACTTAATATTCTTATTCAGGGGGTCAAAATTAGGGGGAGAAGGGTCTAACCCCGATTTAATAGCGAAATATTATCAATTATAATTTTTTCAGGTGCGAATTCCAGAGAAGAATCCACCACCCCCTTGCAATGCGCCACTGGACAAAAGGTGTTTTGCTTTTTTATCTCAGTTCGAGACTTCTAATTCTTGGACCTAAGTGTCTCCAAACGTGATTTTACCTATACTTGGCCAAATCTCACCCTCATATTACCCAAAACATTCCCAAATACTCACTCAAACACTTAGCCATATTTTCACTCTCAAATTCAAGTCCCAAACCCTCATCCCAAGCTAAGGTTCTCCTTTAAGTTTCTTCTTCAAGCTTAAACTATCCATCTCCAATCTTCACCAAGTTCATCTCTAAGCTAAGGTATGTCGGTTTCTTTCATGGGTTCCTTTCACCCTTATATCCAAGCCTCCTTTTACTCAAATTGCATGGTTTAAAGTTGATTTACAATGGGTCTTGATTATTATGAAATTCACTGCCCAATATATTAAAGCTATGTGAAATTGTGACTGTTTTGCTGTGTTTTGAGCTAAAATTTTTGATTTATTATAAGAACTGAGAAGGGGTTTTGATGTATATTACTTGATGGTGTTGCAAGGTGTTGATTGATGGTTTTACAATGGATTTTCTTGCATGAGTTCATCTCTATATTTCATGGTTTTATACTAGAATTACACACCTTCTAAGTATTTGATAAAATGTCTGGATGTGGTTTCTTGAGGAGTTCAAGGTCCAAAGCATGAGATGTGATATGATATGATTGACTATATGATGATATAATGAGCTTATGTATATGATATATTCTATATAATGTGTTGCATTAGACCATGCCCGATCTGGGTAACCTAGTGGTTAATATCTCAACCACTAGGGTGATGGGTGGTATCATCACTAACCTTGTTGAGGGTTTTGTACTTCATACACTAGGGTGATGGGTGCTATCATCACTAATTTTGTTGAGGGATTTGTACCTTACACACCAAGGTGATGGGTGCTATCATCACTAACCTTGATGAGGGGTTTGTACCTCACACACTAGGGTGATGGGTGCTATCATCACTAACCTACCAAGGGGTTTATACTTTAGAAATCTAGTTTGGTCTCTTTTACACATAAGATATCCTATATGAATATGAGTTACTTAAGCATGCTTTACTTATGTATTGATCATATATGCCATATTGTTAGATTATGCCAATTGCCTATTGTTATGTGTTTTGATTATGATGCCTAATTCTTATTGCATTGCATCCTACATACTTAGTACATTCAAACGTGCTAACGCATAGACTATGCTTACATGATGTCACCTTGTAGGAACCAGTGCCCAAGTTGATCATCCTCCTCCTCCACGTGGCTAGTTCGATACTACTCAAGCTATATTGTGAGTCCTCCACTTCGGGGACCTTAGTCTATGTTGCTCTTATATGCATTGAGACATTATACTTTATTGTTTATTTTGACTATGAGGGTGAGCCCGATTACTTTGTCTTGGCCCTCGCTCTTATCTATGTATTAGTGGTGTTTGTTGGACATGTTATGTATCTATGCTAAGAGCCTTGACTCTATTATTCTTGATGTCTGTGGTAGGAAATTGTTTTCCCTTAGCCCCGGTTGTCCAACTTTATTATCTCTTGATGCTTGATTTATTGCTTCCGCGATCAAGGATGTGTAATGATGTTCTAAAAGGCTTGCTTGGGGTCCCGTTGGGTTCCACTTGCACTGTGTCATGCCTGGGCCCTAGGTTTGGGTCATGGCATGCGGTCAAGGAGTATCGTCCAAGAGGTTTGGTCAGCCACTGAAGCACATATCTTTCCATCATTTCTTGGAGACGTTAGATATAGTTGAGTCAGTCGTCAATGACCCTGGGATCATCATAGATAGAGAGGATTGGCTTGCCCCGCTCTGCTGGTTGTGTGCCCTCCATAAATATATGTCTCACATGCCCTCGATGCACCACTTGCTAGTGAGAGCACCTGTGTAAATGATGATGATGAGGGTACGGCAGAGGACTCTGCCTCAGATCTGTCCTTAGAACCTCCCTCTGAGCTGGACTCCTCTCTGGATGGAGTCATCTATGGTAAACCACTCCCATTGCTACCTGCCTGCACAGACTGGGAGATGAGCAACAGGAGCCTGAGTATGTCCAGCTCTGGCAGCGGCTCTGGTCTAGTGAACCACTCAGTTGAGTTATTTGCTCATCATCTGAAGGATCATCCCTGAGACTCCTTTTCATAGCCTGGATCTTAGTGTGTTTGGATTTTGGGGCCATAATACCACAAACATAGACATATATGCACTGTGGTTAGCCCCACTGACCAAAAATTGAAATGTAAAATATCATCTGAGTTGAGTTGCAGAAGGCTTTTACGAAAGCACCTTTAGGGGCCGTAGTAAATGCTATGAGCCATACAAGGCCTTCGTACACCAGCGGTACAGGCAAATTTTATTAATGAAAAGTCTACGAGACCAGGTGATGACTCGTAAAGTGGTTTACGAGTCCTAGACTAGGTTATAAAGATTTCTAGTGAGTAGTTAAGTTTAGGCAGGGATCTACGAGACTTATATAGGAGCCGTAAAGTGATCTACAACTTGTTAAAGGTCTCATATGATAGATATTCAGAAATACCAGATTTTTGGAATCGTGTACGAGGGACAATTACGACTCATGGATTACTCCACCGACCGTAAAAGCCACTCGTGGGCAAGAAACTTCAGTCACTTGAGTTTCTAAGTCCACCACACGGACCCAAGAGACCATTTTAATTAATTGATTATCATCATCGAAGCAAGAACACGTGCACCCATATGATTTCAATACTATAAGCCTTACCCCCAATATGTTCTTCATACATTCACCCTATCGAAAGTGATTAAAGATGGATTATCCTATGATTCCGACAACTTCTAATTGATTCAAAAGCTCATGTACATAGTCAAGACCCACCAATTCTTAAACACAATCATTCAATCACATAAGGTGAGTGAAGAAATAGGCACAAACAATTATCATTCACACGAGGCCATAATACCCAATTTCAGACTTAATTAACAATTCAAATATGGGCAACCTAATTTCAACTGACATAATTCAAATTCTAGCAAGGATTTAATGTCTAAACACCATTCCCCACATAATATTCACATCAATTATTAAAAATAAGGCCAATTTAGAAGTACTAATTCAACCAAAAACTTACTAAGCTTTTGAGATTAACGTGAAGAAGATGAGAGAGGTGAGTAGGCAAAACCCTAAGCTATCAGAATTCTCGCGGAAAAGGTATGGGTGGTGACTGGTGGTGATTGGAAGTATACGGGTATGGGGTAGTGATGCCGAAAAATGGCTTTTTTGAAAAAAGAGTCAAAATCAGTTTTAAAACTCAATTAAATTAAGAGAAACCAATTTTGAAATTTTGAAGGAAAGACAGAGTCGCTATCTAATTTTAAGGATAATTAGGAAACCAATAAAAATATTTAAAAAGACCTAAAAGAAAAAATCTTTTTAAAATCCAGAGAAAGGGTTTGGGTTCACATTTCCACTTCGAGAAGGTTTTACACACTCGAAATGGCCGCTAAATGCGATTATCCGGCGATTATGAAATTTGACTAACTTTGACTTGAAAATGTTGACTGGTTTTGACATTGATTAATTTTGAAAGATTTTGATTAAATTAGAAGAAATTGATTAGACTTGAAAAAAGATTTAACTAGATTTGAA
>JAABOM020103867.1:0-25707 GCA_011800125.2 Solanum clarkiae
TATATATATATATATATATATCATGTGCAGTCTGTTTTAGTGCCATAATAGTCCTACAACAGACCACAAAACACAACACATAACAATTCTACGCAATATACAAATAGGCGGCATAACGTTACACTTCTTCGCTAAATTTTGACATCGACAATCCTGAATCTTCAACACATCTATACATAAAACAGTCTTAAAATAGTCTTAGAACAATACTAAAATAGTCATGAAGGATGTGAGGCAATAGCCTTCCATCCATCAGCCTACAAGTTCGAACTAAGAACACAATTGTGATATCTTATAAGAACTCACTTTTGCGGATTGTAAAAGTAGTGCAGAATCCTTTATACGTCATTATAAAGCCAATACTCATCAAGAACAATATCATATCTTTGTAATAAATCCAACCAAAAAGAGAAAATCTTCCCAATAAACAAGAAAAATGTACAACAACTTTTGGAACACATGTTGTCCAACAATTTCAGCAAACATAACTAGCATGTATTTCTTGTTTGTCATGGGATAAGTATAATAATATACATGGATATTTTCGCTTACCTTATCCTTCAAGATTTATATTTCCTTTAAGACTCTAGAGGGTTATATTGGATACCTTGTGAAGTGAAGTAAAGAGAAAACAAGACTCTTTAGGAAAGCTGAAAAATTGTTTCAAGTGAAATGACTTAAGGGGCGATTTTTGAGCCCTTTTAAAGGGTCTCTTTGGCCGACTTTCTGTTGACCTTTTGAAAACATATTAGTACATATGAAGAAGCTGGTGATGCAGCAGCTTGGCCCTCACACTTAGGCCTAAATAGGTCTCAAAGTTGATGGGCCTTGGCTGCCAATTTTTCCAAATTCCTCTTCATTTAGTTTGGGCCAATTAGTCAAGTGAGTTGTGATGTACTTGGGCCATTTTGATATCCTTCTTGGGCTGGAAATATAGTCCATTTATGATGCTAAAACATGGGCTAAAGTTACATCCTTAACATGGACTTTATTCATAATCGGACTTGGACAAATTTGACGTCGGTCCTCGTCTCCGTGTAGCTTGCAATTTAAGCTAACCAAGTAGGTGACTCACCTACTAGCTTCCTAAGTCCTACAAGCACCTCAATTATCTCACTTTGTTTAGGGTCGTGATCTCTTGAATTTGATATAAAACTTATTTACACTCGACCCTCTTCAGTGTTAGACATACATATCACTCTCTAATTTGAGATTCAAGCACTTTTAAAAATGAAAGCTAATTTGACCAAACCATATCATCTTTTATTTGTGTAGTACTAGTATTGTAAGATGTGGGGTGTTACAGATCCCTACTTTATATTTGTCATGATTCAAGTTAGGCCCTAGGCATTACATGACGATCGTATTTCTGAAGGATTCGTATCAAGCCACCATGCATATCATACATTAGCATTTACAAGACATATAAATCATCATTTAATCAATAAACTAGAAGTAAACAGAAGTAAGTCTTAAATAATCATCAAAAGAACAGGAAAGAAATCAAGTCTAAGGAAGACGACATAGGCTCTTACATATGATGTCTAACAATGCTACTACATAGTCTAATATGGGTGTTGGCTAAGACATGTCCCTAACTCACCCTCAATGAAAAGTAAATGTCTCAAAATGAAGCAAGTAATAACATAATCATAAGCTCAATGGATAACCTTCTGAGCACGGGGGCTTACCAATTAAGTGTGCATTATCTAACAAACTAACTATGAGGAAAGTGAGGAATGCCTTCATTTTTATCAATATTGGCAAAATATATGTTAGTACACTGAAATGCACTAAGTATTACGAGCAATGCATGGTATATATATACGTATATATTACATGAGTAAATATTGCATGGGCCATGGGATGTAAGACCATAATAGTATATACATGAAGTAAAGCATGAGATAAAACATGGCTATAAATCATATGATCAAACATCAAATCATACTAAAGCTTAGGTAATATAGTTATTTTAGGGGATATCAACCTTAACTGATAATAAGACCATGTGAGGTACAACATGAAATCTAATGTAACTCTTCAATCAAGAAGAGAGAGTCTACTTTGTCAAGATGGACTCCATAAAGGTACACCCGTTTGATATGAGCGGCTAAATGTGGATCCACTAGCCTAGCCTATAAGACAACCTGTGGCAGCACGTAATTTTAGATAAGATGTTGCTACTAGGATTTTCTTGGGAGGATAAACCTTAAAGTCTTTTGAACTGAACTCAACTCAAGCCTTCTTGGTGTTTAGTCGAATCCCACACAATAGTAAAATCATAAAACAATGATACATAACATAGCTTGAGATATCATGATCATCATAATTAGAATAGCAAATTAAAACCTTGGTGATTATCAATATGAGCATGTCCTTATCATATCTAGAATCCACGATTAGGTGAGAAATTTCTTTTATCAACATTAATTCATTCATTTAGGACTTTCATAAAATATACATAAGCATTTTCATAAACATAGATGCCATCCTCTTTCATTCATGACCATAGTTCAATATAGACTAGAGAAATTATGTAGGTTTAAGATCAAATCATCTTAAAAATATGTAATTTAATATAATTCATACATATATACTAAAAATTATCAATTGAAATCATAATTAGAAAAAACATACTCTGATAATCACGAACCATACAAAGCCTTATAGAGAAATTTCTAATGAACAAACAAAATCCTGTAATTCAATAGTAATTATACTTGATTAAGTACATAGATAACAATTTAAATGTAATTCATATAATTAGATGATTATTGAATAAGACTCATTGTGGGATCATGAACCCTAGATAGATGTAAGGACCCAGAATTTGTATGGCCTTAGTAGTGCATGAACTTTGGTTTCAAAAAAGTTTTTTTTCCAAGATGACACCACTTGAGCACCTCCACGGGTCGTGTGGCTCATCATGGGCCGTGTGGAGGAGCCTTGAGGTGGCCCTTGGCCTTGTGTGTAGAGTGTTGGCCTTAAGTTGGAGTTCAGGACCAAGGCATTCGCCACATGAACCCCACACCGCTTATGTGACCCTTCACTAGCCATGTGGTGGTTCATGAGACGAGCCTTGGCCGTGAAAATCATATTTTGGCTAAGGTACTTTACACATGAACATCATACGGTCTGTGTGGCCCCTACATGGGTCGAGAGGTGCTCCGTAGGGGTGCTGATATGAAAATATTTTAAGTATGAAATTACCATCTTGGAACTTTTTCAGTGGAGATTTTGTCTAAGTGGAACCCATGGATGGCCACACCGATCTGTGTGACCCCTACACGGTCCATATGAACTCTATACAGGACCCCTAGCACTATTTGACATCCGTTTTGTCAATTGCTTTCTTGTAATTTTGACTATTCCTAAGGGTTGTTTATGACTTTCTAGCCTATTCTAACCCTCTCAAGAGACCTATAGTCTTCTAGTCTCATTAAAATTCAATTCAACACTTAGAATTATTCAAACTCCCTCATCTAAAGACTTCTCTCAAGTGAGCCATTGGAGAATAGCTTGGAGCTTGAGGAAGGGTCTTTTTCTTCACCAATTTCTTCTTATTTCTTCTTAGTTAGCTAAGGTATGTGGGATTGATTCATGGTCCCTTTCAACCATGAAGATCCCAAACTCTTTTACACTTGATTTTATAAAATTGAGCTTACTTTAAACATGAATGTTTTAGATTATAGTTTATTTGATTCAATCGAGGTATAACCTATGTTTAATTATTGTCTTTAAAGTTATTAAAGCCCTAATATGAAGAATTGCATTGAAGATTTGAATATGCATTGTCCCTTTAAAGTTTGATTTAGGGATGGGTAATCTAAATTATGATTTAAATGTGGATTTATTTGATTTTATATTGTATTGATGATTTAAGTTTGAATCTCCATTGCCCATGCTATTCTCATATCATTCATGGCATATGCATACATGAGCATTGGTTTTGATGAAAATTATTGATAGGTTAAGCCCACATATGTTTGTGAATAATATTTTGATGAAAATTATTCTGTGGGTTAAGCCCACATATGTTTATGAATATAATTTTGATAGAAATAAAGTTATGACAAGAATGTGATCATATAAATGTCTATGGTATGGCTCTTTGAGCAACTCCTAGTGTTTACACCATCTTTTTTATAAGTGATTGAGTTATTCCTACGTGTGAAAGTGTGAATTGAAGTATGATTTGGCTTTTGAGCCTAAGTGTGCATGATGATGAAGAATGTTTGGCTTTTAAGCCTAAGTATGCATTGACATGATTTGAAATGACTTATGTCTCTTTTAAAAGCATGTATATGTATATGTATTATAGTGGGATGATGACTTAGCACCCAATGAGATCGGAGGCGTCAGGGCTATCCCCAATGGTCCTCTTCTATTCTTTTGAACTATGTGCCAATATAGGTATATGGTAACCTTTACCAAAATGATCGGGTCATAAGGTATGGTTACAATTATGATATAATATGATATGAAAATCCTTCTGAAATGACCGGATAAGGAAGGTGGCCATCATACTGAAATGATCGGATGGTAAGGTGTGGTGTAGATTGACTTTTGCAAGTAATGTTCTCTCACCCAATGGGAGGCTTTCATCAGAAAAATTTATGTAATAGCTCACATGGGTTTGAGATGTCAATTATGGTCACATCCCCTCTATATGAAAGTATTATGGCATTGTATGCATCATGGATTTCATGGCATATTGATGTATTACTATTCTTTGTCTATATACTCTTTCTATATATGTGCCCTTGTCATCTAACATTGAATGTAGGTTCATAAGTTCATATGTATTGCACGCCCGCATACTTAGTACATTCAAATGTACTAACATATATTTTTTGCCTATATGATCTAACCATGTAGGGATCTGAGACTATATCCATCCACCTTTTGACGGCTAGTCGGATTTGTGAAAGTTGTTATGGTGAGTCCTAACATCCAAGGACAAGCCATAATCCATCAACTTGTTATGTTGCTACCACTTTGTTATATTTACTTTGAGGTTAAGTCCGGGACATGTGTTGGCCCTCGTCCTATTCTAAGACTTAGAGACATTGTTGACAACATTTAGACTCTTGTACGAATATATGCTATGTTTTGCTATTTGGAGATTATGGTTATGGCTATCTATTGAATATGGATATTTGATGTTTGTTATGATATGATGTGAAAATGTGGAAAGTCCTTAGTCCCAATCTATTCCCATAGAGTGAGTCACACTTACCCACCCCTTAGTTTCTATGTGTTATGTGCTATGTGGATTATGCTAATCCCGAATCCTGTAATATCCCCATAGTGTAAGTACTACTTTTCGTCCTTTAGAATTATATGTTTTATTACTTCATCACGATCTTCCAGACTAATGATGTGAATTTGGATACTTAAAGGCTTGTTTAGGGACTCTTGTGTTCCCATTCGCCATGTCACTCTTAGACCCTAGTTCCGGGTTGTGACAAGCTTGGTATCAGAGAGCTAAGTTTATAAATAATCCTCGGAGTCCAGCATGTCGCGTTGAGTAGAGTCCTATTCATGGGTGTAAAGGGCACCATGCTTATGAGTGGGAGGCTTTGATAGTGTTCTAGGCTTTGAGGATTTACGAAGAAATCTAAGATTGTGGTTTACTCCACGAGCTATAGGATGAGTCATGGGTTAGATCTAGGAAAAAAGTCAATTTTCAGATGTTTAAAGTATGAGTTATCAGATGAGACATAAAATGCTTTATAGTCCGTATGTGAGTTCATATGTCAAAGATCAAAAAAATGTTGAGCGCTAAATTGTTATCAGACGATATCATTTAAGAGTCTTAAGTCCAATGATGGGTTGTGGATAAGATCGTTCCTAGAGGATCAGAATTTTGAAGATTTTCTGAAATGTGATGAGTCGTAGAAATACGACTTGTATAACACTTTAAACAAAGAATTTTTGCGCGTTATCAAGCAAGCTTGTTATTTTGATATTTATTTTTGTTGTTTTTCAGAAAAAAGACTAAGGCATGGAAGAACTGAGAACATGAAAGAAAAATGATGAAAAAGAGTGCAAAGAAGAGCTAAAATGGACCCTCCAGTGTGGGCATATGGGGGCCTACACGGCTTGTGTACCTTCACACGGACCATGAATCCCATCATGGCCTCACACAGTGGATGGTATTGGCTAGTTGGTGAAGGCAAGTCCCACAGCACGTGTCACAGACCATGGGACATCAGACGGATCATTGTGGTGTTCATCAAAGTGACGTGAAGGAGTAGTCCATCGAAAGTTGGAAGACTTTGGCCAAGTGGCATGAGACGGAATAGCCCACGGATAGTTGGGAGTCAGATGGGTCATTTGACTGACCGTCAATAGGACGTGACGAGGACACTGTCGAAAAGCAAGAAAAATAACTCAAGTGGAGCCAGACGGGTCGTTAAACGAACCATGTGACCAACCACAGTCCATAAAGTGTCGGCGTGTGGAAGAAGTTGGGCGAAAAATTGCAAAGGCACGATAGACGATCCGTTACGGGCTATTTTCCCAAGTGTGTAGCAGCACATGAAGAGCAATGAAGATGACGCTAAGGACAGCTACACAGACCGTATACCGTCATACGAGCCTTGTGGTGGCCTGTGTCCATGCCGACAGATTTTTTCTATTTTAATTAGGATTAGGTTTTCTTTATATATAAATAGGTATTTTATTTCGTTTTTAGTTATTCTTGGATGGTCAGAACTAGAAAATATTAAAAAATATTATTTTCTATGAGATTTCACAAGATTTTGGGATTTTGCTTATCAAATTCGAGTTTGTAGCTTGTGGCTTCTTTGATTATTCAATAGTAAGTCTTTCTATTATGAATTCCTTATATCGTTCTATTATAAATTCCTTGTATCGTTGTGAACTTTATTCATTGAATATGCTAGGCTAAACCCACAACTAGGGTTGTGGGAACCATGAAAAATCAATAAGATAGGCGAATAGGGGGTAAGTCTCGAGATTGACTAGCGTATATATCGTAGTAATCTTCGCTTTTAATTTCTTCTTGATGAGTCGATGCATTAGGGTAAGCCTTTATTCTTGGCATGCCCGAAAGGGATGTTTTGATTAGGAAAAAATTTCTATGATAGAAATTCGAGGTTTTTAACCTAGTCTAAGTACTTGAGACCAAAAGGTGAGAGTATTCCGGGATAAAAAACAAGGGTTACTATGTCGACATTCTGAGACCGAAAGGTGATGAATGATAGGAATTTAAGAGGGACCGAGAGGTGAATTAAATGTTACATAACTTGTTAGATCTTATATACATAATCATGAACAAGTTTACCACTATATTCGGCTATCGCATTAGATGTCATAGGGAACACAATCCAAGCCTCACATAAATTGATCGAAATCTAGTTGTTCTTGCACTCATTTATTATTTTCTTTAGTTAATTAGTTTTGAAAACCAAAGCCCCATGTTTACTTTATGCACTTTCATTTTGAGAATAGATATTACATCTAAAATCGGTGCTACTAGATATATTCTCACGCATTCCTTGTGCGATTGACCTCAACTCTGGCTGAGTTCTATATTTGATCAACAACTGCTTTACTATTCCGTTTGGAGTGTAAACTTGGGCGTATCAAATTTGGCACCATTGCTGAGGAATACGGCGAAGTAATATCTATTAGTTTCTATTTTCTGTTTGTAATACTAGTCCCTAATTTTACTTTTGTCTCTTGTTTTTTTTTTATTTCTTGGTAGGGAGCCAGCGTTGCATGTCAAACACCCGTAGCAAGGGTGAAGCACTTGTTCCCTATGACCTCAAGCTTACTAAATCAATCCACAGAATGAATGCCCAAGAATGTGAAGCATCTAGACAGAGAGAATTACTGGTGAACCCTGCAGGTGGGGGTAACGACGGTCTGGGTGATGATGAAAATGCTGGAAATAAGGTATCACTGGTAGCACCACTTAGATAGGTGCCACTGCCCGGTGTGAGACCCAAGTACCTCAGCCGTCCCACAATGTGAATGACGATGATGAGGGTGATGGGACCACTGGGGCGATTGTACTTTCCCCACTGCTCGCGGGTGTTAAGTTCATTATCACTAGCACTGTGCTGCAGATGTTGTAGTTGAAAGAGTTGTTCAGCAGAGCAGCAATTGAGGATGCAAATCAGCACGTCCTCAACTTTCTAGCAACATGCCATTCGTCTGAGATTCTTGGAGTTAGTCAGCAAGCAATTAGGTTGCGACTATTCCCATTGTCTCTTTCTGGTGCAACAACTAAGTGGCTGAATGAACTTCCATATGATTGCATCCGCACTTGGGGAGAGTTAAAGGAGGCATTCTTGGAGAGATTCTTCCCTGCATCAACACAACTTAAAATCACAGATGACATTGGCTCTCACAAGCATCTACCGACTGAAGCACTACATGAGACTTGGGAGAGATTCAGACAGAACCTTAAGCAGTGTCCTGATCATCTCCTCGTGGATGAGCATTTGAAAAAAGTCTTCTACAGGTCCTGCAATTTTATGACGAAGCCGATTGTTGATGCTGCTTGTAGGGGGTCATACATGTCTAGGACTTTCCCAGACATCGTGGTGATCTTAGACTAGGTAGCCAAGAACAACAGAGCATAGTACACTAGAGATGGAGACTGTTCAGGGCTCATCTTTGAAATGATGGAGGAGCAACGATGAAAGGAGGATGAACGGGATCAAGACATGACATACATGAAGACCCAACTAGACTTGCTGGCAAAGCGTTTCTTAGAAGGAGCAGAAAAGGTAAAAGCTGTAGACCTAATGCCTAGGCACGATGAACAAGGCTACAATAATGACGAAGACGCAAACTTCTTAGGTACCCAGGGGGGTTACCGGCCATACAACGCTTGTAATAAAGGTCAGAACTATGGTCGTTATCAAAACTATCAAGGAAACTGGCAGAACAAAGACAATTATAGGAACCATGAGCGTCAGAAAGATAGTGGCGGAA
This sequence comes from Solanum clarkiae, assembly GCA_011800125.2. NCBI lineage: Eukaryota > Viridiplantae > Streptophyta > Magnoliopsida > Solanales > Solanaceae > Solanum > Solanum clarkiae. The sequence goes on from JAABOM020103867.1 coordinate 8,977, forward strand.
ACTCAAAGTTAGAATTAATGATGGAAAAGGTACTTAGTAAGGTTGAGTCCATGAAGGTAGGATGCGAGATATAAAAAAGGAGATATCAAATGTTCGACATTTGGTCAACTCGCATTCCACATCAATCAAGCAATTAGAGCAGCAGATGGGTTAATTGTCAACAGCCATAAACCAGAGAAAAGATGGGTCAGTACCGAGTGACACTATTCAGAACCCAAAGAATGATGATAATTGTATGACAGTAACCACGAGGAGTGGTAAGGTACTCTCTGACCCTGTTGTGCCTATTAATGCAGGTTTGGAGGAAGCTGAAAACAAGATGCCTAACCCCGTGGATAAGGATGTCGATGACTTGAGTAAGGAAGCGAAAGTAACATTAGCAGTGCCGCAGGTCACTAAAGAGCCTGAGGTGACACCAACAGTGACATAACCACCGCCATCCATTCCTAAGCCACCACCACCATTCCCACAAAGGTTGTAGAAAAAGGTTAAAGACGGGAGGTTTCAGAAGTTCTTGTCCATGCTGAAGGAGATTTCAGTAAAAATTTCTCTAGTGGAAGCATTTGAGCAGATGCCGGGCTACGCTAGGTTCATGAAAGACTTAGTGACTAAGAAGAGGATAGCCACGATCGAGCCGGCGAACAATCTCCACTACTGTAGTGCTATCACCACAAGATCTCTCGTTGAAAAGAAGGAAGATCTGGGAGCTTTCACCATCCCATATACCATTGAAGCATTTGATTTTACCAGAGCTCTCTGTGATCTGGGTGCCAGCATCAACTTGATTCCTGGTGGCTTATAGGCAGCTGGGCTTAGGAGCCCCAACACCTACTACAATGCAGCTACTCATAGTGGTGGACTACGTCTCCAAATAGGTGGAGGCAACGACATTACCAAACAATGAGAGAAAAAGTGTTGTCTAATATCTGAGGTGAAACATCTTTTCTAGATTTGTGACAAAACAATGAGAGCAAAAGTGTTGTCCAATTTCTGAGGCGAAACATCTTTTCTAGATTTGTGACACCCAAAACTATCAGTAGTGACGGGGGTTCTCACTTCTGTAATAAGGTTTTCTGTACGGTGCTAGCAAAATATGGAGTACGACAGCATAAGGTTGACACCTTATCACCCACAGACAATTGGAAAGGTTGAAGTGTTGAACAGAGAGATCAAGGAAATCCTGACCAAGTCTATGAATGCTACCCGGACGGATTGGGCGAGGAAGCTAGATGATGCACTTTGGGCCTACGGGACAACTTACAAGACACCCATTGGTATGTCTCCATATCAGTTGGTGTTTGGTAAAGCTTGTCATCTGCCCGTGGAGTTAGAGCACAAAGCACTCTGGCTTTAAAGATGCTCAACATGAACTGGGAGGAGGCTGCTGACATGAGACTTGACTAACTCTATAAATTGGATGAGTTTCGCCTCCAAGCATATGAGAGTACAACATTGTACAAAGAGAGAATGAAGATCCAACATGACAAGCATATTGCTCATCGGAGTTTTAGTGTTAGTGACAAGGTACTTTTATACAACTCCAGGTTGAGGGTCTTCTTAGGCAAGCTCAAGTTAAGGTGGGCTGGCCTGTACACGATCAGCCAGGTATTTTCCCATGGTGCAATTGAACTACAAGCAGAGAATAGGTATTGATTCAAGGTAAACAGCCAGCGAGTGAAGCAATATGTGGGTGAAGCAGAAGAGGCCTCAGAAATAAAGGTCTTACTCCTAGACAAAGTCTGAGTAGTCAAGACAATGCATCGTGCCGGGATGTTAAATCAAGCGCTCCATGGGAGGCAACCTTAATAATATTAAAAAATCTTCAATTTATGTTTCATGCAATTTCTTATTTTTTCTTTGTGCTTCCAGGTGAGTACATGTGCCATTTTAGAGGGCGGAGGTGTACGTGTGGTGGATGACATGACTAGATGTCAGAGCAAGCCAAATTTGGCCAAGTGGAAGGCCAAGTGCATCTGCATGGTCCGTCTGACGTGGGATGGCTTATGTGCATGCCCATAGGGCATTGCATTTGGGACCTGGGCAAGTGCATGGAGCGATAAAGCTAAGTGAGGTCACACGGGCAAATACGCGACCCGTTGACATTGACACAGCCCATGTAGCCAGTCGTCCAGATGGAACAATGTTTTTTGGTTAAGTAGGGTGACATGACCAGTCCACATGGATCGTGCAACGTGTCACAATTCGTCTGACATCCCATCTAGGTACACCAATGACCCCTTGACCAGGTAAGTTCATAAATTCGCCAAGGTTGGGCGAACGGACTGTCCACACGGACCGTGACACATGTCATGGGCCATTTAGCTGCCCGTCTAGTTAGTGTTGACTGATCAACTGTTTGACCGAGGCTTTAAGTAATCCACTTGGTCCCAAAAAATCAGTTTTCACTTTCCTTTTTTCACTCTAACTCTCACGGCTCCTCCTTCCTTTTTCTCACCTTCTCTCTTAAAATTCCAACAAATTACCATCTTATTTGTGATGATTCATGAGTTAATCACACGACTAGTAGCTTAAACCAAGTATGGGTATCAAGTTTTTCAAGAAACTGCTCTTCATCATTGCTTTGAAATAAGTAAGAACCTAATTTTTCTTTCCTTGAATGTTGATTTTGGTTCTTGCATGTATAGATCTTAGGCAAAGATTAGTTCTTTCTTGATTGAAAGCATTATATCTTACATTATTGATGTTGGGCATGCATGTATTGGTCAAAACCACCATTGTTGAGTTCTTAAAAGTTTAAACCATAAAAATTAAGGATTTGTTTTGTTGCTTTTTGACATGATTTTTGGGGAAATCGAGTTATATGTGCTATTGTGTTGATGAAATCATGATTAAGTGAGGTAAATGTTCATGAAAGAAGGTTTGTAAATGTGATAGGCGGAAACTTGGTCCAAGTGGGGTTGGACGACTGCTCACATAGCCCGTGTTATGTTTCACGGACCGTGTACCAGCCCGTATCAAGCCGTCTGTCACTCCTCATGGCCAAGTCCCCTTTAACGGGCCCTTTTACAGACCGTGTCTCTCTACACGGGCCGTGTAGGGTCCCGTGCACCCTGTTCCACTTGCATTATTATACAAGGTTGCTTTTAATTTTATGTTATATATGTTCTTAAGTTCACTGGCCCTATGATAGACCGGGTGACACCATTCTTAAGGGCTATTGTCACGTTTATGGCACAGGGGAAGTTTGAGTACCCGTTAGTGCATCAACCTGCGTGTGTAATAATTTTTAACAACGTGTATTCTTTTATGGCACGTGCAGGTACTATGGGTCCACGTAGCTTAGTCAGACGCAGTGATAGGGACGAGCCTGTGTCACGCCTCCATGACTCCCCAACCGTATCATCTAGCAATCAGGCAAGGAGTGACTCAGGTGATGACTACTCTAGTGGATCTGAAGTTCTCTAAAAAGGCAATGTCTCCCCCACTCTCTGCATGCTGCGTAGGCCCATGCATCAGGCCATCATAGAGCCCCCCAGTCTAATAAGGGGGCCCCTTCCACAAGAGTCGAGGAGGATGCAGCTGCCCCCCTAACAAGAGAATACTTCAGACCAGGACGAGAAGAGGCAAACTCCAGAGGCCGAGGGTCATGAGGCTGATGAGCAGGCAAATGAGGTCGAACTTCGGGACAATGATGACGAGGCTATTTATTTTGCAGTCTGCTGGATGACAGGCCCAGAAACAACATGGGCACTTATTGTCTTTCTAAGGGGTCGGTAGATAATCCCAGGCGCTAAGGATATCTACACCAACGGTCTTACAAAAAGTTTCGAGGGGTCCAAATAGCGGCCAGTCCTTTCGGAGGTTCGGGTAATCATTGACCAACTTGACAGAGTTCCGGACATCAAAGATACTTTTAATTCTTATCACTTCAGCTGGATGGCCCAACCACCAGGGTACTACGGGCCCGCTATTGTTAAAGAGTTCTATTCCAATTATGCCGCCAGCCTCCTGAATTCGGTGGAAGGGACCCAATTAAGAAATGTGAAGAGACAGGTCACTCTTACTAGGTCCCTAAGGTCATATGTAATGGTGCGTGGTACACGAGTGAATATATTAGAAAACACCATCAATTGGTTCCTATTTGGGCCAGACTACCAAGCTCCTCCAGATGCCCAATTTATGGAAAGACACATGCAGATTATGGATGTGGTGTGGATGTCTGATTTGTCATTTAGGGTTGCATTGTTAGGATGGATAGCAGAGGGAATAGCCATTCAGGGGGAGGAGGCGAGTTGGGTGACAGACCCTAAGTGTTCTATCGCTAAATCATCGTTGACATTTCCTGTAAAATTCTGGTGGTCGGTGGTATGGTCTAGGCTGAGACCCACAAGTAATGATAATACACTCCAACCTTCGCATGCTTCTCTTATAACATGCCTTCTATTCAGATTTGGACTAAATGTGGCCGAATAATTGCTTTTGAGATGTAGGACTGAGTCTTACATGAGAGAGCTAGACTACCCTTCCCGTGCCTGGCTCGTGCCTCGTGCAAACTAGCTGGTGTCCCCACTATGCATTTTTTGGATAAGAAGATAGCCCCCAAGGGTGTGGCCAACATTTCCCTGATCAAAGATGTCCAAAACCCACTCATGAGGAGCAGAACATATTTGCTAGGGGGTCCGGCCAACTTCACATCTGCACCTCTGCAACAACCCTTGCCATTTGGGGACTACACCACTGCCCCACAATCAGACACGACTTCTGAGTAGCCCAAGGGTAGTGGTGCAACTCCTCCAGTGTAACAAGGGTATGCATATGTGCCCTATGAGTTTTTGGCTAGATTGGTGGTGAACCAGAGGCAAACACGGGCCATTGTTGATCAGATAGTAGATCAGATCCCCCACGTTGTACAGTCTCATTCACAACGGGTGGTGGACCAACATGACGATGCCCTTATGAGCCAAATCGCCACCTTACAGATCCAAGTCAACATATTGGAGGGATACTTCCACAGCATGTTTGGAAGTATGACTGGAGATGAAATGAAGGAATTGGTATAGATAATGCATGTCCTTCCGGTGACCCTAATGGGAGGAAGACTGACTGATGCGCAAGGCCGCTAGGGCCCAGCACCAAGCAGCAGCTGAATGAGCCAAACAGGAGCGGCTGGCCAACGGGCAGGAGCGTCCACTAGCACCTTTGGACCGGGTGTTCCATATGCTGATGAGGATACCCTCGAAGGGTACAGTCCCACAAACAATGCTGATGCCTAAGGCATCCCAGGTATGTTCTATCCCCCTATCTGTTCATTTAAGTGTGTTATGGTGTAGTGAGGACACTACACTGTCTTTTTGGATGGGGTGGGGTATCCTACCACTTGAGAGTTTTTCTTTCCATGTTTCTTTCTCTCAAGTGTATTATCTAGTAGAACTGGCATGCTTAGGTTGTATTTTTTGCATAATATAAGTGTCACAGAAGCCTAGGGTAGCCCCTGTGTTCATCTTTGTGATGTCCATGTTAACAACACTGAGTATATATGTGTTTGCATCTCATCCTGACTAACTTGCATGATTGTGACAAGTATTATATGTGTATGGTTGGTATCTTGATGAATGAAACAGGCCTATGTGAGTTAGTACCAACTAGTGTAAAAGATGTGTGTTGTGTGTGAGTTAATTGCATAATTCCGTTGATGCACTTGTGAGATAGAACTTGCCTGGTTAGTCCAACTGAAGCCTTGAATGACTGGATTAGGAAGGGATCTTAGGCCGTTGTTGTTGATAGTCACTTAGCTAAGAAAAATTGACCAACCAAATAAAATTGTCCCTTCGAACCAAAATTTCGGCCTAAATGGACCTTTTCTTTGAAATCACCCAAAATTCACCTCCCCAATCTATCTTTTGATCTATGTTTTGGCCCTGGTCTCTCCAAGGACATGTGAACCTCTGCCTAGGGCAAAATCCTAAGTTGAGGGTGGCTTATGTTGACCGTGGTCCTTTAGAAAGATATTATGAACCTTGACCCGAGCCAAAGACTTAAATTGAGGGTGGCTAGTGCAGGGGGAGCAGAAAAATGAGTGTGGTAAAGTGATAAAAAGAGAAAAGGAAATGGGTTATGACCGTGAACAAAGCAATGACAGGAAAGAATAAAAATGAGTGAATGAGCACGGAAATTACTTCCTGTACTATAGAAAGTGGAAAAATAGGGGCAAGAAAAGCTGGTGACCAAGAAGCAAATGGCTGAGTTGAAGCAAGTGTCTGGGAGAGGCCGTTTAGTCACTTTAATCCTAAATATACCTCACCAGATCCCGAGCCTTCGTTACAAGCTGAAAAAAGTCCTAATGTGATCCTGAAAAGGTCATTCAAGAGTTAAGGTGGTGAAAATAAGGGCAAGTTCATGATCGACGCATGTGTGTCCATTGGAAGCCATTTTTGAGAGTGAGTGACTAAATTCCAGTCTTTGTTTTACACGCTTACGTTGAGTGTGAGACTTTATTATGGTGAGGGCACTATATTTTGCATCAGTTAATTGCTAACTTAACTGGGGTCGCTTTATTCCTGATCATATGTAGACTGACCATGCATGCGTAATGCTTTCCTTAATCTTTGTGGGTCCATTTGGGGTGCGAGCACATTCTTAAACTTGTTAGCGGGGCATATGCGTTGAAAAATTGTGAGGCAATTCATAGTCTAAGTGAACATTTGTGTTTATGCATTGTTTGGTTGAGTTGTTATTGCTTGAGGACAAGCAATCATTCTAAGTTGAGGGTGTTGATGAGTCGTAGAAATACGACTTGTATAATGCTTTAAACAAAGAAATTTTGTGCATTCTCAAGAAAGCTTGTTATTTTGATGTTTGTTTTTGTTGTTTTTCAGAAAAAAGACCAAGGTAAGGAAGAAATGAGAACATAAAAGAAAAATGATGAAAAAGAGTGCAAAGAGGAGCTAAAATGGACCCAAGTGCATACCGGGGCCTACATGGCTCATGTACCTCCACACGGACTGTGAGGCCCATCGTGGCCTCACACGGCGGATGGAATTGGCTAGTTGGTGAAGGCAAGTCCCACGACACGTATCACGGACCATGGGACATCAGACAGATCATTATGGTGTTCGTCAAAGTGACGTGAAGGAGTAGTTCGTCGAAAGTTGGAAGATTTTGGCCAAGTGGCACGAGAAGGAACAACCCACGGATCATCGGGAGTCAGATAGGTTGTTTAGCTACCGTCAATATGACATGATGAGGACACCATCGAACAACAAGAAAAATAACTGAAGTGGAGCAAGATGGGTCGTTAAACGCACCGTGTGACCAACCACAGTCCGTAAAGTGCCGGCGTGTGGAAGAAGTTGGGCGAAAAATTGCAAAGGAACGACAGAAGGTCCATTTCACAGACCGTCGCACACCACAAGGGTCATTTTCTCGAGCGTGTAGCAGCACATGAGGAGCAGTGAAGATGAGACTAAGGATACCTACACGGACCATTTAACGGATCATATACCGTCACACGGGCCGTGTGGTGGCCCATGTCCATGTCGATGGATTTTCCCTATTATAATCAGTATTAGGTTTTCTTTATATATAAATAGGTATTTTATTTCATTTTTAGTTAGTCTTGGACGGCCAGAGCTAGAAAATATTGAAAAATATTATCTTCTTAGAGATTTCACAAGATTTTGGGATTTTGCTTGTCAAATTCAAGCTTGTAGCTTGCGGCTTCTTCAATTATTCAATAGTAAGTCTTTCTATTATGAATTCCTTGTTATCGTTGCGAGCTTTATTCATTGAATATGCTAGGCTAAACTCACAACTAGGGTTGTGGGAACCATGACAAATCAATAAGATAGGCAAATAGGGGGTAAGTCTCGGGATTGACTAGCGTATATATCATAGTAATCTTAGCTTTTAATTTCTTCCTTGTTAAGTCGACGCATTAGGGTAAGCCTTTATTCTTTGCATGCCCGAAAGGGATGTTGTGATTAGGAAAAGATTTCTATGAAGGAAATTTGAGAGTATTCCAGGATAAACAGCAAGGGTTAGTACGTCGACATTCTGAGACCAAAACGTGATGAATGATAGGAATTTAAGAGGGACCAAGAGGTGAATTAAATATTACATAACTTGTTAGATCTTATATATGTAATTAAATGTTACATAACTTGTTAGATCTTATATACGCAATCATGAATGAGTTTACCACTATATTCAGCTATCGCGTTAGATGTCATGGGGAACACAATCATAGCCTCATATAAATTGATCAAAATCATTCTTGCACTCATATATTGTTTTCTTTAGTTAATTAGTTTTGAAAACCAAACCCCCCATATTTACTTTATGCACTTTCATTTCGAGAATAGATTTTACATCTGAAACCGGTGCTAATATATATATTCTCACACATTCCCTGTGGGATCGACCTCAACTCTGGTTGAGTTTTATATTTGATCAACGACTGCTTTACTATTCCGTTTGGAGTGTAAATTTGGGCGCATCAAAATGCTAGTAGACAAAAGCCCTTACGGGTCATAAGTCAGAAGACGACCCGTAGGAAGGTTTCATAGGTTGAAGACAGTTTTAATGAAGTGCAGATTATGAAGCCCAGGTACGGACCGTGATTCCATATATGGGCCTTAACCTTGTCTCGTTCGAGTTGTTGATTCTAGTTTTCCTATTTTGATTTGGATTTGATTTTTACTTATTATAATAAGTTTTTAGGTTTTTTAGAGGAGGAACGAACCAAATAAAAGTTAGAACATTGATACTTTGTACTTGTGATTATTTTTTACTTTATATTGGGATTATAACACTGTGATTTCTTGTGGACATTTCAGATTTATTATTCTTCCATTTCTCATTATAAGTGCTTGATTATGCATCCCATAATATGATTTTTTCATCTACAATGATCATGCATAGCTAAATCCATACTAAGATTGTGGGAAACATGAAAGACTAACGAAGTAAACACTGGATAATATGTAATTATTGAAAAGTGTGCATGCGTGTATAATCTCTTCATTTAGAATGCTTTTTAACGGTGGGCAACATTAGAATTTTTCTAATTTTTACTTACTAGATCAAAGGGGTAATAAATGGGATAAAGGGAAATTAACAAGATTCAACATGATCCCTCTCGTCTAATTAACTTAACTGTATCAAGGGATAGTTATACTAGAACAAAAGGTAAGGGTCAGTAATGCAACACTACAGGGATGAATCAAATCATGTAGTGAAATCTGCCACTTGCCTGAATCAAAAGGTTAGGTAAACTTAACTTACAAGTTTTGCATGCTACACACTAAAAGAGATTATCATTATCTAGCTATACTGAGTTAGGATTTCATAAGGAACACAATATGCTAGTTACTTCTCTCATTGATTTCAGGACACTTGCTCTTGATAATTTCCTTCTAGGTTAGGATTAATTATTCCATTTTATAACCCCCTTCTGGTAGATAAGTAAATTAATTCATCTCAATTGCTCAGAATTATTCTAGGTCTAGACCTTATTCCCTGTAGGATTAACCCAAACCACGATTAAGTTCTATATTTTGACATTGACTGCTTATACCTTCAATGAGAGAAGTAGTTTAGGCATATCAAAATTTTGGCGCCGATGCCGAGGAATACGACTTTTAGATTGGTTTAATTGGTGTGATTTGTGAATTAGTCCTTTTTTCCTTATATTACATTTTTTATTATTTTTGTTTGTTTCAGCATATAGGTGTAGTGTATGTCCAACACTTATAGTCTAGGCAATCATTTAACTCCATTTGACCTAAAGATTCGGAGAACATTATGAAAAATGGCCCAGGACAATCATGCAAACAATCTTGCAAATCTTGCTCAGAATCTGAATAATGATAACCCACCACCACTTGAGGATGTGAATCCACCACCACAGGATCTTCAAGATGCTGCTAATATATGGAATCAATACAGGCTTAACCTTATGGCTGTGGATGTCACCAGAGCTATTGTATTATCTCCTTTACTGAATGACACAAAATTTATTGTTTCAAGTGGATTGCTACAAATGCTGCAGAATAGAGGGTTTTTCACGAGCTTACCATCAGAAGATACGCATAGCCATCTACACAATGCCATCTTCATCTGCAAGAGTATGATAGGAAACCAAAATTTGTCCATGGATATCTTTAGGCTTCATGTCTTTCTATTGTCTCTTATAGGTGAAGTGACAGTACGATTACCCGAGCACCTGTAGAATTCTATCACCACTTGGGCGAAAATGCAGAAAGCCTTTTTGGAGAGATTTTCTTGAGGTTGAAGAAGCTGAAGTTGAAGGATCAGATCAACAACTTTGAGCAGTTTTCTCGTGATTCAATCAATACCATGTGGGAGATATTTACCTAGTGTTTGAGTAGTGTTCCAGACCACAAGATCATTGATGATTCCTTGGTGGAGATCTTCTATCAGGTTCTGGACCATAATTGCAAAGTTGTGGCTGACACAATAACATGTGGCTCATTTTTAGATTATCCATTTTTTATTGTAGCTGAACGACTAAAAAAAGTTGCAAAGACAAATCATGCATGGGACTCAAGAGACACGTCGACTGCTAAAAGCTCTTTCTTAGTTAGTATGAATTCATAGCAAGCCAAGATCAATGAAGAAATGATGCAAGAGTTTGACTTTGAGGTGATTGACATAAAGGAAACTGAAAATCAGGTTACAAATCACCTATCCAGACTCGAGGACGAAGCCATGGCAAAGTTTGATAATTTGTGGAAATTGATGATTTGTTCCCTGATGAGAGAGTGTTGGTAGCACTCATGATTTAATACCATGGTTTGCATATTATGTAAACTATTTAGTTGGTGATGTTGTGTCACTAGACTTGACTTCTCACCAACACCATAAGTTTATGTCTAATTTGAGAAAGTTTTTCTAGGATGATTCATATTTGTTTCATGTCTGTGCAGATGGGATTATTCATATTTGTATCGCTGAGATGGAAAAGATGAGCATTTTGGAGGCTTGTCACTCATCCTTGGCTGGCAGGTATCATAGTGGAATTTGGATAGCACAAAAAATCTTGCAATATGGCGGCTACTACTAGTCGACTATCCACCAAGATACCAATGACTATGCTAAGGCTTGTGATAAATGCCAGATAGAAAGTGATGTTTTTCGCAAGTGAAAGATCCCTTTAAATTCCATCATGGTGATCGAGTTATTTGATGTTTGGGGGTAGACTTTATGGGGTCGTTCGTTAGTTCTCAAGAGAATAATTAAGTACATTCTGGTTGTTGTGGACTACATCTCAAAATAGTTAGAGGTGGTTTTGCTTTCCAATAATAAAGGTAAGAATGTCATAGTGTTCCTAAAAAGAAAAATCTTCTCGAGGTTTGATACCCCTCGAGCAATCATCAATGACCGAGGTTCTCATTTCTATAATAGGTTGTTCAAAGCTCTTCTTGAAAGATATGGGGTGAAGCATAGAGAGGTAATGCCTTGCCACCAAATAGACAAGTGGGCAGGTTGAGGTGTCTAATATAGAGATTAAACAGATCCTGTCCAAAACTGTTGAATGCAAACTGAACAGATTAGTTGCGGAAGCTTGATAATGCATTATGGGCATTCCGAACTACATTCAAAACCCCCATAGGTATATCTCCTTACCAACTCATTTTTTGGAAAATTTTGTCACTTATCGGTAGAGCTTGAGCACAAGGCGATGTAGCCTCTCAAGAAGTTGAATCTGGACTGGAATGATGCAGCAAACTCAAGGCTGAACTAACTTAACGAACTTGATGAGTTCCATTTGAAGACATAAAGAGCTCAGTTTTGTACAAACAAAATATGAAGCTGCGGCATAATCGTCGCATTCAGCATCACCAATTTGCACCAAGAGACTTGATTTTATTATATAACTCTAGGTTAAAGTCATTTTTCAGAAAACTCAAGTCCAGATGGTTGGGTCGGTTCAAAGTTACACATATTTTCAACCATGGGGCTGTTGAGTTGGAGAAGAGAAATGATACAAGATTCAAAGTAAATAGCCAAAGGATCAAACAATACTTTGACAATGTTGAGGAAATGCAGATAGTGGAGGCATGGACACATGGTGAAGTTTGAGTAACCAAGTTGTCTAGGTCATGCCGCGACACTAAATCTGATACTGTTTGGGAGGCAACCCAAGACGGAGATAGGCGCTTAGGGGCCCAGATATGTAAAAAAATATGTCCATTTTTTACTCCAATACTATATTTTGGTTTATTTTGTTACATTGAGGACAATGCAAACCTTTTTTGATGGAGTATGTGGTTATAGGCCTTGGCAAAGTCTGAGTAACCAGGCCTAATCTCTCATTTGTAGGTTGTAACTCTCATGTGGAATTGTGCTGCTTCCTTTGTGCGATCTCATGTGGTTAGAATTCATCCTATAAGTTGGTCTTAAATAGCATTGGATGATAGACTTTTAATTCAAATTCAACTTTTAATTCTGAAACTGATTCCCACGTAATAATGGACATTGACCCTTCATATTCAATTTTAAATTCAGAGTAGTAATAGACAATTCCAATTCTTAACGCAATATCAGTTTTGAATTTAATATTTATTGGATAATTTTCAACTCTCTAACTTCTCCAGTTTTGGACTATGATTAATTGATCTGAACAATAAATATTATTTTGGATAGAAAAAGTTTTTAAAATAACTATTACTATATATAACTAATTTGATATTTAATTTTATTTTGATTTACTTTAAGGATAAAATGGTAATTCAATTTTGAGGTTAGAAATTTCCTACTTATGATGATGATGAGTAAGAAGTTATGCTCATTTTATTGAGCACTATGCTCCGCACTGTACCTATCATGAAACTTATCTTTAGAGAATGAAACTCCCTTCTAGGCTCGTGATGGAATCCAAGGGGCGACCTTAGTGGGTCTGTGATACGTATTTTCTCTCCCAGTTCTCAAGTGAAAAATGCATCTAACTTTACTTCTTCTAGATCATTTTCTAGTCTTTCAAATATGTAACACTACTATAATTAGGAATTAATTTTTTCCTAACACCCCACATCTATAATTTAAGTTTTTTCCCCAAAGTTTATAATTTTGAATTCTCTCTAGTTCTAATTGTTGATTCTTGATCCTATTATGGAAATTGTTATTATTTATATCATCCATGATTTATGGTTCATACTTATTCTACTATATATATGGACCTACATAAGAGAGATAAATTTCTCAACCACGAATCTATTACTAGATAACTCCCGAGAGAGAGAAATGATCCTCAAGTAAACAAACAACAAAGGTCAACTCTATTAAGAGTGTCAGTAATCAAATTATATCATCAAAATCACCTCATAATTATTTAATTCTAAAGGAGCTATTCCCTGCTATTTATAATCTAAGCTAACTATCACATATAAGTTTGTATTTTAAGAATAGTTATACATTCGTGGTCCATTTTCTTCCCGTTCTAAATTTTTAAGTCTCCAAAATATTAAATTGATGAAAAGCCCTTGAATTTCTTATCTTGACGTGGTGTGCATCCATCAATTATAATAATATTAATGAATGTTTGTTGATGTAGGATACAAACATGATATTGTTTACCTTCTTTATTTTCATAAAGAGCTATTGTCATACAATGTTATTTAACATACAATGCAAGGATAACATCAGTTTATGAAGAAAGCTGCAAAGAATGTACTTGACGTGATCTTAACAATATTACATAACAATGGTGCAATTATAAATTTAAACAATGGTTATGCAAATGATCAACTAATTCATCAAATGATAATTTGAGAGATTGGATCATAAAAGCAAAACGAGTTCAACCTATGATAACCTTATACAGAAGATTGTAGTACATCATCTTCAAAAATTATGTAATATTTTTATTATAGGGAGTAGTACGTATGTTATATTATTTTTTCTGAATCAAAGTTTTATCCTGTTGAATTTTTCTATTAAATTATTAATGAAACCACTAGAAATCTTTATTACTGACGAGATATGCTTACTCTTTTTTCTTCTAGGATCAATTTTAGTAAATTTTCAAGAAGGTAGATTATCTATTAATGAACATGTAAGAGGAGTATTACAAATATATTGTATTGTAGATGTTCATGCACAATTTTCAAAATGACTTTGCAAGTAGTTCAATTATGAATAAGCTTGCAATCAAATGAATAACTAGTCAGTAGTTCAAGCAATCAACCTAAAAGTCTTGCAGTAAATTTCTCAAACTTGCAATCAAGCAAACTACTAGCAAGTAATTTTTGAAATCTTCCAACTGCTTTCTAACAATTCCTTTTCTTCTAAAAATAGTAAATTAAGTCGGTTTATTTTATAATAGTTCAAAGAAAAATGAATTTATCTCTCCCTATATATATATATATATATTTGGCTATATGTTTTCCTATCTTAACATTTATTATTAATTCATAGCAAGTTTTACTTCAATTCTTTTACTCCTTCAGTTTAAAAAAGAATGACTTACTTTTCTTTTTACATGACATATTTAATGATACGGGATTAAAGGACATTATGATACTTTTATTTGTTAAGTTAAATTAGATCATTCTTTTTTAAACGAAAAAATTAACTTTAAAAAATATAACTCCTCTTCAATGAGACAAAAAGAACCTATTGAGCTCAAAGTCAACAGTCAGAAGAGAGAGAAGTTGGATTCCTAAAGGTGAAATCATCATCACCTAATATGCAATATACACGTGTTTTATTAAAAAATGGAACAACTTCGTAATTAAAAAAAAAAGTCATTGGGTTAAAAAATGACATCCCATTATATCTTGGACTTCTACGATTCATGTTCATACCACCTGTAAACTAGTAAGCACACATTCTAATGCTTTACTTTTCAAAATAATAAGCCTGTGCAATTTTCTGATCTGGATTTATGTGATATGAATACAAAATTTTATATGTATATTTTAAATCATATGGCCTTATGCCAGCCTTTTATTCATATAAATTCAAAAAACACACACACAAATTGTTGTTTTTAATTACTGTCACTTATAGTACACTTTATATTAATTTTAAATAGTATATATTATTTATCTTGTTTCAATTTATGTAGCTGTTGACGTCCAATTTGTTACCCTCGACGGTATCAAATTTATCATCGAGTTTTATTTTTGTTTTAGCATTTTTTTTAAAATTGTTATTTCTAAAAAAAAATTAAAAAATATATATAAAATTAGCTGGGCGCGTGTATCTCACGCGCCCCCAATTTTCCCAAATATCCCCTAATCCCCTCAACTCGTCTTCTTCCTCATCCTCACGCCCAAACCCATCTCCCTTTCCCCGTCAACTCCATACTAAAACCAGAGCCGATCGACGCAAAGGAATTCAACGAGCTTCGTTTTTCCGACTCTTCTTGTCCTTTCTCTCATGCATGTATCGAACCCACGTCGCAATCCAAGAAAAAATGCCAGCAATGATCCCCTCAATCAACGGTAGTTTTCAACCGTTGAGGATCTTGCAAAATCCCATTGATTCCTTTCCTAAAGGGAGGATTTTGAATTTGGAATTCAAAATCAGATCCCTTAATTTCCTCGATTTTCCCTAATTTTTGAGGGCTATAAATTCATTCCTCGTCTTCGTTTTGAGAGGGCGGGAGTCATCTGAAAAATCCCTTAAAAAGACAGCAGTGAATAATTCAAAACAAAACCCCATAGAAGCGGGGAGTCATCTCGAAACTCCAGCGAAAACACCCGAAAACTTGAAACAACCAACATTCGAGACTGAAAACTTCGGTTCAATTTGACTGTCGGAGTTAAGGGATATACGAATTAAACCCCGTCGGTGGTAGAAGATTCTGGCAGTTCGCTAAAGTTCTCAGTTCGCTGCCCCAACAAAGGTAACATCCAATCTCGCTTTATTTACGAGTCTTGTATTTTGACTGAACGTGATTGTTGAAGTGATGTCGAGGTTATTCATATTTGCATTGGTTCGTCGCGGACCGAAAATGACCTGTTGTGATTAGTTGATGTTGTTGTGCTGTTGTTGTTTGGTCGTCAAGATGTTTCTGGGGCTGTGTTGTGATGTTGTTACCTATTACTTTGTTCTGCTTCATTTTCTGATTTAAAAGTCCAGGATGCGTGTTTCCTGAATTCGTGGTTGATTAATAGTAGGTTCTCATCAGCTCACTAATGTGGACGATGAATGTACGATCCTGTTTAACTCCTTAACCTACAGTCACAGACCCCTTTTCAGTTTTGTCCTCAGTACCTTGAGTCATTTGTTTGTCAGTTCCTTCGTTGTATCTAGCAGTCATCCATTGATTTAATCTGAAATGAGATGACAGTCGACCTTTTAAGTTTTTATGTTATACTTTGTATTGATGTTGGTTTGACACTTTGGATGTTCATATATTAAGAAATGCATACATCCTCACCTACTTGTTCACTTGCCCTGTCTTGCTCTCTACTGAAGCCTTTAATTCTTGCAAGGAGATATTAATTCATCTACATATTTGGTTTTCTACTTAAGAATCAGGTTCGACTTTCCATTTAAGAGTCAGTTTGTTCCTATTTATGGCCTGATTTTCCATTTGCCCTGGTTTTCTCCATCTATTTGTTCATTTCTTTGTTGTTACTGCTATATTGGTACTAAGAATGAATCTAGTTAGTACGAAGCTATGAGTCCATTCTGCATATCATAAATGTTTTAAGTGGTAATATGAAAGCTGTTTTGTATTTTTGTTGATCACATCTGGTGTTTTGTTGAGGGAGCTAGCAATTATTCTGTTATGAGGTC
>JAABOM020103877.1:0-25704 GCA_011800125.2 Solanum clarkiae
GTTGGGGAGGAATTGGGGGGGGGGGAGGTATTAGTTCATTGAAATCATGATTGAAATATATTCTCTCCATGTGTTCAATAAAATGCATCTTTGAATTTTGAATTTTGGCGATTATTACCTTCCGTAAATGCAAGTGTTCTGGAAACTCTATCCTTCATGAATGCGGATATCTTTCGACAAATGTTGAGGCTTAGGGAGACTTAAACTTTGAGATCGCTCTTGACTAGTCATGATCATGGAGAATAATTATTCACTGATTCAGCAACAACAATGCTTCACTGCTTGTTCCAGATTTCTTCTGAATGACTTCCTTGGTCTAAATCCTTTCAAATGCATGATTTAAATATTTGTAACACGTTTTTGCTTTTTTGGTTTTTATTGTAGGAGCAATTGGTTGGAAATGGATCCCAAGCAAGCACTTCATGAGAATACAATGTTTCCAGAGGTGGGAGAAGAAGTCTACTTTGATCAAAGACGATTCCTCTCAGCCAAATGTCCCAAAAAATATGATGAATATTTGGGTCATCCTATGATATGAGAGAGGGGGATTTGTTTGGACAAGGGGGAGGAAAAGAAGTCAGATTTCTTTGGCTGGCTTCATATTTCAGGATGCCTTTGTTTTGGTAATGAACCTATCAAAGCCAACCACACCATAGTAGTTGAGTTCTATGACAATGCCTCAAAGACTAGCTTTGGGGAGGAGATAACTATCACGATCTGAGGAGTGAGAGTTGATTTCATCTTGGTGATTAGTAATACTATCTATGGGCTACTGGGTGATGAAAATCAAGTGTATAAAAATAGGTATCGAGAGTTGAGTGCTCAGTGGTTGGTTAACCAATTACATGACGGAGTCTCACCAGAGTGGTTTACATCTCGTATTGGTATTGACTCATATGAGTTCACGGTGGAAGCTAAATGTTGTCTTCCATCATTTGTTCTCGGTTCATTCCCTATACACATGATGCGAAGGTGACTTTGGACTGTGCCCTTGTCATAACGGCTATCTTGGATGGTCTTCAGGTCAATGTGGGATAGATTATAGTGGATTAGATTACAGAAGTGGCCTGAGAGAGGGCCAAGAGCTTAGTATACCCCTCAGTGATTTCCAGATTATGTTATAAGGTAGTGGTGTCTGTCCTACCCACAGATGAGGAGAAAAAGTCGGCCAAAGATATCTACCCATTGAAGAAGAGAGATAGCCTAAGAGGACAAAAGAAAAGGTAGATTGAAATTCTAGATCCCTCTTTTGGGTAGTTCATAGAGTCAAGATCAGAGGCAGGGGGTCTACTTCAGTAGCTGCAGGTCCTTTAGTTTCTTCAGGACCACTTCTATTTTGTCCTCCCACTATGAGATATTTGTCCTCCCAGATTCATAGGATGGATGAGTAGATTAGGCAGCTAGTTGCAGGCTTTCCTGAATGACCACCAACAGCCACATCAGATGACCAGCCTACACTTGCACCAGTTGCTGCTCAAAGGGCTATAAGTGACCTGCTTGAGCACATGAGCTGAAGGTAGGGAAAGATAAAGTAGAGGCAGAAGAAGTTCGGGGAGTATGAGCAGTTGTGTGGGCCCAATTCTTCAGATCTTGATGATGCGTTGACTATTTCTTTGGGATCAAGCATCAAGTGATTATTTTAGGGATTCCATTGTATTCACTTTTATTTTGTGATTGTGTTGTGAAGACACATCATCATATTTAGTTGGGGGTGCTCTTATGACTTGATTTATGACTCTTGTTTCCATTTTTCATACTGTTGATTTGTTGGCATTTGTAGACTCTCGCTTGTTTTATATTGATGATGTACACTTGTCGGGCTTGACTTATATGATTATTGTGTTCCCTTGCCAAGCTTGTTAATATTGTGTTTAGGTTTAGATATTTTAGTAGAATTTATAGCTCCAGATTTTTCTTTTTATGCTATGTATAATCGATGGTTCTCGATGATGGATTGAGTGATCACTTTCTTAAGGGAAAATTGCCAATTGGGTATGTGAGTGTATGTGTAGAATATGGTCTTTGGTAAAGTATGAATAGCCATTGACTATTTAGAACTATACTTTGGGATTGTGACTTGTTTGGTACTAGCATATTTAGTTAAGTATTGTGGATTATGAAATCTACCCTAAAGCTAAATGGTTTTTGGATGACTTTGAGAAAACACTCTGACTCTTTAGGTGACTTTTACTTGCTAGATGGACATATAAAAATGAGTCCCTTGTACCTTACTTGAGAGCTATATTAATTCCCATGTCACGTGTGTTGTGATTTTTTCTTTTATTCCTTGCGCGCACTTGTGTCACCTAGAACTTGCCTTGCTGGTCTTGATAGACTTTGGTTGGGAAAAGATCTTAGGTATTTTTTGGTTTGGATTGAGTCCACTTAACCTAAATAGCCACCAAATGCATTGATTTTATCCCTAGTGTCCCTTTTGAGTCTAATCCTTTCTATTGGCAACGTTAATTACAAGCCTTGAACCTTTTGTGTAAAGATATTGCTCTTTTGAACCTTTATCCTCCTTGAGTTTTGCAAGTTTGTGACAATTGAGTCTTTAAGCCTAAGTTGGGGGGTGATGTAGGAGAAAAAGGAAGGGTGTCTACCACTTGAGGGCTTGTGAAAACAAAAAGAAAAATAAAAAATGAGTGGAGGAATGAAAAGAAACGATAAAGAGTGCTTTCATAATGAAAAGAAAATAAATAAGAAGGGATTGAGTGAAAAGAATCCTCCTAAATGTTGAAAAATGGTTGCAAGTGCGGCACCTAAATGAGAAAGAAGGGTTAAATGTGCATTGGTGAGTAGTGCGAAAAAGAAAAAGTGGAATAGTTTGAAAAGAATGAAGGTGTATGTGGGATTTAAGGAGGGTTACACCATTTTCCAAATTGTATCCCACCCTACCCCTTAGCCTACATTACAAGACTATAAAGCCCTTAGAGATTTCCAACCAAGTGAAATTGAGCCAATGTTGAATGAAAATAATGGCTAACCTATGGTGTGGCATTTGGGTACATAAGATGTTCTTTTGTTTAGTGTGAGTGTTTGAGTCCTTATCCCTTGTACATTTTAAATACTTGTGTGTGTTTTGGGGACTTTCTTTCTTTTTGTGAGGACCCGCAAATTGAGATGCATTGGTGATATAGATGCTTCTCTAAGTTTGAGTCAATTGAAACTTGTTAGTTGACAAGGGGTTTGAGTCACTCCTTGAGAATTTGTGTTGTCACTTGGTCATCCCTAGAAGTATGCTTTGAATTTTAAAAGATGCTTTTGAAATGTGAGGGACTTACTTGATAGTCATCCACATACTTGTGTGATGTCGCCCAAGTTACACCTCCTTTTTAGAGGATAAAGAGGTCATTGCCAAGAAATTGAACCTTATAAAGGTTAGGGTCAAACCCACGGGGAATACGTATACTCAAGAGAATTCACCAATTTGCAATTCGAAGGATTAACCAATTTACTTCCCCAGGGGGGGGTTGAAATAATCAATGAGAAATATAACTAAACTAGCTATCACAAGAGAGAAGTCAATATGAAGAGAAACTAGGGTATTGTATTCCCCATGATTCCCCAACTCAGTATCACCAGATAACCTAATTCTTTTCTTATGTGTAGCATGTAGGATGGTAAATTATATTCACCAAGACCTTTGGTCAAAGGTGAGAGGTGAATTTCACTAAGTGACTTGGCCGATCTCCATAGTGTGCTTTACAAACCCTTACCTATTAGTCCCGGTACAACCTCCCCTTGGCTCTGTTTGGTTGATTAGACGAGAACACATCAATTGAATCTTGTTAATTACTCTCTTTTCCTATCCGTTACTACCTTGGCTCAGTAAATAATATTAGGTGGGTTTTAATGTTGTCTACCATTAGAAAATATGCAAAATGAAGAGAGTTAATTAATACATGCATATACATTTTCCAAGAATCATAAATTATCCTTGTTAGTTCTTCATGGTTCCCATAACCCTAGTTGTAGATTTAGCTACTCATGCTACGTGTAGATATAAGAATTATGAATAGAGAAGACATAATTGAACACTTACATAATAGAATTATGAAAAGCAAAATCCAACTTCAATATGAATCACAAGCTCCAAGGTAAAATTCAAAAACAAGTGTTCTCAAAGACTCTCCAATATGATCTTACAATTTTCTCTCTCTAAATATTGACTTCTCTAAGTACTAGGCGAAAGCTTCTAAAAATAACCAAAAAACCTATTTATAATAATCAAAATTCAAGTCCTAAATAAAATAGGAGAACTAGTTGGCATTCCATATGAAAAGTTTTTCACGGGTCGTATTGCGTTTCACGGTCCGTAATCTGAGTCTCGTACTTGGTTGCTGGAAATTCGGACTTCAACTCTACGACAACTCTTTACAACTCATAAAGTGATTTACGACCCATAAAGGTGGTTTTTTCTAATGAAATTCATGAAAGTTCACCTCTCTGATCCTCAGGGTATGAACCATCTTCTATGGCTCATAAACCTCTCTACGGCTCATCTCTATGTTCATAGAATAAACATCAGAAAATAGCCTCTCACTGGAATTGTCCATGAAACCACCCTACAGCCCATAGAATGATCTACAGCCTGTAAAGGGTCTTGTATAATAGTAAAACTCAGCAACTTTTGCAATTTTCCACAAAATCAAGGCCAACCTATAATCCTGCAATCATAAACACAAAAACACATAAAAACAACTAACATTGCATTGAGAACACACAAAATTCCAAGTTTTAAGCATCAAAATTATTGTATTTTGGCAGCACATCAAACCCTCAACTTAAAGTTGTTGCTTGTCCTCAAGTGATGAACTCAATCTATATATATAATACAGTACACACAAACCTCAAACCAATGGAATACATCACATAAATCTTAGACTCAGATACCCACACCAACTTTTCAAAACAGGATTAGATAGTTATCTAGCAAAACAATACACCACAGTCACTGAACAAGTCTAGTACTAATAATGCAATACAAGTGCCCTCATAGAAAGAAGTCTCATATTTGAAACTTAATAATTTTTTCATGCTTAACCTTAGGACTATGCGAAACCACTAACTCTCGTAACAGATATTCATGCATAATTTCTAATACCATAGGCTTGCTGCTATACTCATGACTCAGACCTTCAACTAATTAGACTAGGATTACTTTAGGACTTTCTAGGCTTGTAACATAGGCTCAGGGGCTTTCGTATGATATTATGGGAAAATAATGACTAATGGTCCTCCTTGACATTGCGTTTATTCTACACTTTTTCCCTACCAACTCTATTATCTTTTACCTTATTCTCTCTTTTTCCTATTGCAAGATTTTTTGTGTGCTTTCTTTCATTCTTCATCCTTTTTCTTTGTTTCTACTTGTTATTTTACTTTATAGCTTACGCTAAAGTATCACTTATTTTTCTTCTACCTAGTACATGATTTTTCCCTTTTTCTCCATATCACTAACTTACCCCTTTTTTTTGTGTGTTTCACCCTTACACCGGCCATCCTTAACTTAGGCTTTTGGCCTGTGTTGGGTGCACAATATCCATCCTCAGAACCAGGGCCACTTTTGGTAGCCACCGTTAACTTAGGCTTTTTGCCTCAGTAAAGGTGCACAATGTTCAAGGAAAGACCAAGGCCAATTTCAGAATTTTACAGCTAATAAGGCTAGGTTAATCAGGTGTTTTCAGAGCATAGGTACATATGAGGCTCAAACATTAGGAACAAGGGATAATATCATCATTTTGGCTGGTCACTTTTAGGCTAAGTGGATTATTAAGAACAATGGCCTAAGATCCTTTCCTAGTCCAGTTAATCTAAATTCTAACTTAGAGTAACAAGACAAGTTCCAAATTAGCATAAAACACATAAATCTATCAAATTAGGCTCACACTCACATGGCACTACATACATTACCAACAAAAGACTCTCATATCATGATTTTTATCTCAATGTACCCTCACTTATCAAAACAGACATTATCATACCTAAACATGCATGATTAATATCTAACTATTAATCAAAAAGTTTAAATAGGTATCATTTTTCCAAATAAAACACAAAACATGCTATATGTCACAAGTAAATATGCTACAAATACTATCTAAACATCATAAACGTGTCGGTTTGGTAGAAAGTAACTATCCATAGGGAAAAAAAACACAGGCAAGAAAACCCCAGGATCAAAAATTAGGGTAGTTATGGATCCAAGCGACTCAGACTTCACTGAGGTCCATAACTACCTACACCCCATCGAATAAGATGTGCATTGTCCCCAGTGCACAAAATCAAAACAAAATAACACATAAGGGGTCAAAAACCACACCTAGACGCCTAAGCGCCAATGTGTAGCTACGTCTGGCCACCCTTCTCCTGTAGGGTAGTATGCTCGACAGTAATACTCTGTCCGAAGGGGCCAGCACCCCTCACCTATTGTAATTCTTGAGCTTGTCGCATCTCCTCAACCTGTCTCAATCTCCTCAAGACAAGCTCAAGCTCCTCCTTCTCTGTAAGCCTCAAATGTAAGCGCCTCTCATCTGGCTTATCATCCTCTGTGTGGGGTCATTTCCCGTGGGAAGACTGGATGGGCTCATCAGGAGCAAATAAATCACCTACCGGCATCAGAGGTATACTCACTGGTAGTGCAACCGATGCTTCAAGTGTTGTTGTCATGTCAATTAAGAGTTGTCGGGTCTCTATCTGCAAAGATAACAAATCTAAAGGCCAGGCCTCACCCAGTCTCAATTGTACTCTCTCCTTGAAGGCATTAATGTAGGCATCCATGGTAGAGATACGATCCTAAATAGTAGCGACCACGAATGCCTACATCTGACCCTCCAAATCTGAAATGTCCTGGCGGACCCATGGCCTGATCTAATGAACAAGCTAAGTCAACTATGACTCAGCATATGATAACCTTTACACCAAGGCTTGTATAGATGCGCGGATACGTAGATCATTCCCACAGTAGTAACATGTGAAGTCATGGCTTATAGTGTAGGAACAGCAATAGTGGGAGTCCTCTAATCATTTGCCCTGGACTATGGGTGACTCTCTTCAATTACAACACTAGTAATAGTGGTAGTTTTTGCACCCTTAGGCGGTGGAACTAGGGCGAACATCTCAGACATAGGTAGAGGTTGTGCTAACTGAAGTGCCAACGGGTTCACTTTAGCCTTGATCATTCTAGGATCCAATGTGCACTGGGCCTCAATCAACTAGTCTAGCAAGTGTAATATCTCTACCCTCGAATCTAAACAGAGCCTGTAGATCAAGCATGAGTATTGGATGGAGGTGGACATCTTCAGTGTGGCCTTAAGAATCTGCTCAGCAATTAGGTGGGTACAGTCAATATTATAGTTAGCTAAGATGTTGGTAACCAAAACTGCACGCTCCAGCATCAGTGTATTATCCATAAGTGTCATCCTAATGTGTGAATGAACAGTCACCCACCAAAACTTGGCAGGGAAGCTAAGTGAAGCCTTTATGATATGCTCCGAATGAGTGGCGACCCATGCAAGTTTCATACCTTGCTCAGTGATATATGCATCCACCCATCTCATCAAAATGACTCATCCCTCTAGATCGTTCATCACAAGTGGTTCCTTCATCTGCTGCACCCTATAGTCAAACTCTACGGTGGATCTGGGGGAAGGAAACTCAAGGCCAAATAGTATCTAATGTATGGTGGTCTCCGATATATCCACCTGTCGGCCTCTCACTCTTATATTAGTCACTCTGGGTTGAGTGATGGGATTCTTCCCTTTAGGAAAATCATTTGAATAGTAGCCATGTATGAGGTATAGAAATCTCTCACCATGGTTCGAGAGTATAGTCCAAGTGCATGTGTGAACCACTAAAGTCCATACCGCATCATCATGTCCTGGAGATCGGGGACAATATTGAGTCTGTCTGATATGACTCTGGTCTCCTCACAAATAGAGTGGGCTAGCTTTCCCTGCTTTGTTGGCTGCACACCCTCAATATATATTTCCTCCATTCTCTTAATGAATTGTCGACTAGTAAAGGCATCTGATGTAGATGGTGATGATCAAGGTACAATCGAGGAATCTATCTCAGACCCATCCTAAGATTTTGACTCCTCTCTTGATGGAGTCATCTGTGGTAAACCACTCTCATTGCTACCTCCCTCCTCAGACTAGGGAGTGCGAGCAACAAGAGCCTGACTCTGCGCAGTAGTGGCAGTGGCTCTGCTTTATAGTCTGGCCGCCTTTGGGTCCGGGCTAACATCCAACAGCTCTAGTGAGCCACTCAATGTAGTGTCCTACTCATCATCCGAAGGTAAATCTCTGAGCCTCCTCTATAGGGCTTAGATCTCTACGCATTTTGCTTTTGGGGCCATAGAACCTAAAACTTAAACACATAGGCACCCTTGTTAGCCCCACAATTCAAAATTGGAATGCAAAAAATCATCTGACTTAAGTTATAGAAAGCTTTTAATGAAAACACCTTTATAGTCCATATGGATACTATAAGCCGTAAAAAGCTTTCATAAAATAGTGGTTCAAATAGTTTTTGTTACTAGAAAAGTCTATGATACTAGGTACGACTCGTAAAGTGGTTACGAGTTATAAACTGGATCATAGAGATTTCTAGTGAGTAATTAATTCTAGGTAGGGATATATGTGCTGTAAAGTGTCTTACAAATAATAGAAGGTATAGTCTGATGGATACTCAAAAACATCAAGTTTCTTGAATCATGTACGAGGGGTAATTAAGACTCGTGGAATAATCCACAGGTCGTAAAGGCCACTTGTGAAACATAAAACTCAGTCACCTGAGCTTCTAAGCCCATCACACGGACTCCAAAAGATTTTTTCAACATACAAATTACCATCGTTGAAGCAAAAACACACGCCCTCATATGATTTCTATACCACAACCATTACCCTAAACATGGACTACACACACATGCCATCGGAAGTGATTAAGCATTAATTAACCTGCAAATATGTGCTCACTAGTTTGAGGATGTTAGATTGTGCATGATTCATGATAAAGTGTGGAGGGGTGAAGCTAAGGCGACTATTATTGATTTTGAGGGTGTTTTAAGGATAAATAGTAAAGTTTGTATGCCTAAGGTTGGGGATTAGGTGAGATTGATATTAGAAAAGGCATATTGTGCTAGATATTCTACCCATCTAGGTGTGGTAAAGATGTATCATGATCTAAAACAATATTATTGGTGGTTTTGGATCAGAAGGGACATAGTTGTATTCATGGCAAAATGTTTGAATTTGCCAATAGGTCAAGTATGAGCACCAAAGGCCCGGTGGATCAATACAAAGGATTTACATTCCTGAATGGAAGTGGGATAGAGTGACTATGGATCTTGTTACACATTTTCCCATGGCCTTTGCCAAGTTCAATTCAGTTTGGATGGTTGTTGATCGTTTGACCAAGTCAACTCTCTTTCTATTAGTAAAGAGTAGCTACAATATGGAGTAGTTAGCTAGCTTTCATATACGATTTGTGATCAAATTGCATGGCGTGCCAGTGTCTATAGTATCATACAGAAGGTTTGTGTTTGCTCCCAGTTTTAGCAGGCTCTACAGCAATGTTTGGGTACTAGAGTGGATTTGAGTTCAGTTTTCCACCCCTAGACAGATAGATAGTCCGAGCGCACCATTTAGGTCTTGGAGGACATGTTAAATGCTTATGCGATATATTTTGGGGTCTAGTAGGACCAACACTTACGATTGGCAATTTTTGATAGCCATTTGATTAACTTTGTGATCGTTTGGAGAGTTGTGTTGATTAAAAGTTTGTCCGAGTGCGGTTTCGGCATCGAGGTAGGTTTGCTAACCTATATGGAGTGGATATGAGTTATCGGACTTGTTATTTGATAATTGTATGATCTAGGTTGATTCATGAGTAGATAAACTGACATGGTAGAATTTTGATGAGATTACCATTCCGGATCCGCCAAAATTGAGTAATCTGTGATCCTATTGATGAATTGGGATGGAATGTTGTGAATTGAGATAATTTGGGATATTAATGTGATAATGTGAGACTTGTGATACTATTTTAGGTAATTGTTTGTAACTTGATAGCTTTTTGAAATACTTTTGAGGATCATGTGTATAATACAGGACAAGTAAGATGCGGTATTGTTGGCACGCTTGTATATTTTGGGACGAGTGAGGTTTGGTATTGATAGTACCCTTGGTTATTATTGTAATTGTGATAATCTGATACGTCTTGATGGTTTGGGGCACTATTTGTGACCCTTGATAGAATTTATCAATATATATATATATATATACACACACACATTACATTGTACTATCCCTTGACCATGGGCTGGTGGCAAGATTAAGTTACTGTAATACCCTTGACCACGAGCAAGTGGCAAGGTTAAGAGATATTATGATACCTCTTGACCATGAGCAAGTGGCAAGGTTAAGAGACACTTGATATATGGCCGAACAAGACTCGCATGCATTATATTCACACTCTCATGTCATTGTACAATTGGTTATTATGGCTATTTTTATCCTACCTTTATATATATTATTTGAGTACTAACCCTTTTGATGCAGGTGGTAGGATTTTTCATTATTACATACTTGTTGTTTGAACCTACGGGGTACATTTCAGTGTACTCACCCTTATCTTGTTTCCTCCCTGCGGGTCGAGCACACGACCCATATAGGATAGTTGATTCACTCTATCAAAGCTTTTCTTTATCTATCCGGATCTTAGTAGTGAGGCTCAGACCTCGAGTCATCATGGATCTTTGAGATTTCCTTTAATGTTGCTTTCCATTTCAGATTTTGTATTAGACATTGTCAGAGTTGTATTTTCATCGAAACAGTTGTATTTACTCTTTCAGACTACTTTAGATATTCTTGTACTCATGACTCCAGATTTGGGGATTTGGATTGAATATTGTGCTTGATTTTGCTTTACTTTATTTTTTGTAGTTGCAATCTAATTTTCGGGTCATGACATTGACCCATTAAGTCTTTAAGTTTTCTTATTTAAGTATAATGTGAATGATGAGGGCTTTTCGATTTAAGTTGATGAAAGTTTTATAGAAGCTTATGTTGACGAAATTCTACCCAACAAATAACCTCCAAGTGCAAACATGAGGTGATGTGTTGGATTCCATGTAGTAGCCCATACGGTCTTAAAGTCAGTTAAGGTCTCTTTCCACATAGCCATGTATATAATGTCTTATGATGATTTTGTTACTTCGAAGCATGTTATAACTGATGCATAGATCATTCATCACACATTGAGATTTATCCCTTGATTATGATTATGCATATTGATTTTATATATTCTTACCTCTTTTGATGCATTGCATTACACGTACATAGCACATTCAAAGTGAAGACACATAATTTTTTAGTGAACCTATGATTTTAATACCCTTTTATTATTATTGTGTGTATATATATTGTATATATTTAGAACTATATTGAATTTTATTTTAAATTTTAATTTTATTTTATTTTTAGCCTATTTTAGTAGGTTTGTTTAAGATAATTTGAAAACCATAAAAAATAGAGTCCCGTTTTAGGATAAGTTTTTTTAGTTTATTTTAAAAATTAATGAAAAAATATATCTTTTTAGTTGAGGTTTTAATAAATAATCTAGAATTTTCAATTTATAATTTTAGATTAACTATTTAATTTTCCTATTATGTTAGCTTAAAAATTAAATACTCTTTTCATCCTTATAAATATAACAAAAAGAAAAAGAAAAAAAAAAGAAGAAGAAAAAAAGAAAGAAAGCTTTCACTAGTCACTAACTTCACCAAGTAAACCACACAACACAGACATCTGCACACTCACAAAAACCCCTCTCTCACAACACATTCATACACATCTACACAAGAATACACTCACAGAAACACAACACATTCATACATACACACCCACGGCTAAAGAAAAGAAAAGAAAATTCTACGCCACATCTTTTCCATTTTTCCATATACACAAACAAACCTAGGAAAAAGATACTACAATTCATCTTTTACCCACACCTCATACACTCCAAAAATCTGCACAGAGGACACCCAAAAAAAAAAAACTCCCAAAAAGCACATAAAAAAAAGAGGCAGAGTTTGAGGTTTGCCTTCGTGGTTCGAGTTCATGGCTCCTATTGTATTTTACTCTTTATAATTATTCTTTACAAGAGATAACATTTATCTTTCTTGTCTAATTTAATATGATTTCAATACATTAAATTTGTCAAATTTCCAACGGGTTTGACCCATTGATATTCTCTGATATTGTAATATGAATTATGTTCAAATCTTTCATATCAACTATTTGTTTAGATATTTCATACTGTTAAATTTAGTGTAAAGCTGTTAAATAGTTTATTTCACGTTGAGTAAATTGATTGTCGAATTATGATGATGTGTGCATTTACAATTTAATAAACTTATATAATAAAAATAACTAATGATATGGATTCTTCATATATAATATTGCTTTTAGTTTGTAGGTTCATCTTTTATTTTAATGACTAAAAAAAATTTAGATGTTCATAATTCCTAACATACGGAATGTGCAAAACTTATATAAAAAATATATTTGGGTGTTCTTAGTAATATCATGCTCACTTTTCTTAAAAAAAATACATAATACGAAAATAAAAATGAAAAGTTTGTAACCTTTTACATCTCATTTGATTAATGAATTTTTTTTCGAATAGTAACTTAAGAATTTTATGTTGATCTATGTAATCAATACTGAATTGTTGAATTATGCTTTTGTGAGTCACAATGACTAATTGTTTAAAAAAAAAAGATAAAAGCTTTTGACTTAATAAATAATAATAATAATAATAATAATAATAATAAAGAAACAAATCAAGGATGTAGTGACGCACCATGACGAAATGAGTTAAGTAATTTTTCTTTCTTTAATCCGAATTAAAATTTACTTACGAAAATTGTTAAGATATAGAGAAGGCAATCATGGTTCTAACGTCTAGACGAAGAATGCGGTGACGCATCTAAGTTGAGATACATAAAATTCACATTTTTATCAAAAGTGAGAAAATTAGGTCCATAGACACAATTTATCATAAAAATAATTTAAGACAAGTATAGGTTGATAATAGCGACCGTGCTAGAACCATAGGACTCGAGGGTTGCTTAACACCTTTCCCTCGGTTAATAGAATTCCTTACCCGATCTTTTTTTTCACAGACCAATAAACTAAAGAGTTAATTTCCTTTTGATTAGGGATTTTTAAAAGAAAAAGGTGACTAGGAATATCAAAACTCAATTCCAAGTGGCGACTTTGAATAAACAAAATATAATCCCTTTTCAAAATATCACTTTAATTGGAAAAACTCTATTTTTTCAAACCTACAGTGCGGAAAATAGGGGTGTGACACAAAGTACTAATACATATTTTTCCTACATGATATTACCATGTACTAATACCACGTGTCTTATTCCCTCCCCCCCAAGTCTTTACTTATGTGATACATTTGGACAAATGTATGGAGTTTATGTTGTAATTTCTTTCACGATTCTTATATTCAATGTCCCTTGGTTTGATTTCTATTATTTTAAATTCCACTTTACTTATGCTCAAATGCCTACAAATGCTAAGAGGCTTGTATCCTTTGGGTCCCTCATTCTTCGTGTTACGATTAGGCTCTAGGCTTGAGACATGATAACTTGATCAGAGTCTCATAGTTCAAAACAACAAGCATAGGAGTAGGCCAGTTCATACTAGGATCCTAGGTAAACCTTTTGGAATCCTGTATCTCCCTATAGGGATAACAAGTCAACCTTAAGGTCCTAAATCTCCTACTAAGATCATAGGTCGCCTTTCAGAATCCTCATCAGCCCGTGGGGGCCTTAGGTCAACCTCAAGGTCATAAATCCCCCTATTCATAATCATAAGTTCATTTGAAAGTGGTGTGCATGCATGATCATGTGATGAGAGATAGGAATATAGTTTGGGTTCATAAGTATCAAGTTCCAATTCATGGTAATTGAGTAAATATATGCATAATCATCTAATTTAAGATCATTTGAATCATAATTGAGGTTATCCATGCATGTTCTCCATAGTCATCATAGCATAATTGAAGAAATCTCATGTATATCATGCAATTCAACTAAATTGGAAGTAATTCATTCATACTTCAATGTGTAAATAACATAACTCATATCAAAATACTAACATTTGAAAACAAAGTCATGAAAACAATAATTTGATCATACTTGAAATTAGGTGAAGCAATGAATAATCAAGTTGGGCTCCATAGATAAAAGGTACTCAAATACCTTAAGGTAAATAGAAGAATCAAAGATGAATTTCACTTGAAATTTGAAAGTCCTTTGAAGAATTTTTTACTTGAGATTGAGAGTGTTTTTGAAAAAGTGGTTTTTGAGGCTAAGAGCTTTAGGAGTGCTTGGAAGACTTAGAATATGTTGGTGATGGAACGCAAGAGTCTAGTGAATGTATGGGAACCAGGTCATTGTTAGAAAAACAACAAACAAATCAGGTAAAAAAATAGTAAAATAGCAAAGTAAAAAGTGCACAAGTTGTTTTACATGGAAACCCTAATGCTCAAGGGAGGAGAAAACCATGACCTTCACGCACAAGATTTCAACCAAACTCCATTCAACTCAAAAGAGCTAATCTTTAGATTACAAACTCTTGCAATCAAATAATCGTACTCTTAATCCCATCCCCCTCATTG
Source organism: Solanum clarkiae (assembly GCA_011800125.2). NCBI lineage: Eukaryota > Viridiplantae > Streptophyta > Magnoliopsida > Solanales > Solanaceae > Solanum > Solanum clarkiae. The sequence continues at coordinate 14,707 of JAABOM020103877.1, forward strand.
TGATAACTCTACCACGGGTCCGAGCAAACTAAGTACCTACTCCGGTACACACTAAATGGACCAACTATAGTCAACTTAGACTTTATGAATCACCATAGCTAACTCTAGCTATTAAGAGCAAAAGCTTGCTTAATATCAGATTGCTTTATAGAATAGGAATCAATTCACAAGATGCAAGTACCATTTAAGCACAATGAAGTACCCAAAGTAAAAATCACTCCGATTTTGCTAAGCGTACTACTCTAGAGCCTCACCAAAAATACTCACTCAATGTGTGTAGACTTACCCTTATTCTCAAGCATCGAACTCCACGTGATGGATAAGTAGCTAGCCTTTGAGATTGGCCACTTCAGTAGATAAATTCGCATTTTTGGCCTTCAACTCCACCACTTCATCAGAACCAGACCCCTCTATTTATGTTAGAACCAGTTTAGTTTTCAGCAGGTCTAGTTTTCAACTTTTCCTTTTCAGCTATCAACTCAGACATCCGACTTAACTTCACTGCCCTCCCTTCTACACACTCAAACTCAACTAGAGTGTCCAAAGAGAAGGTTTTGTACACAGTACCCCTTATTGCAGCTACTAAAGGAAACCCAAAGTGTCAAAACACTTTGGTCAAGAAATATCACGCCCTAACCTATATTTACCATCACTCACAGTCAAAATTTTTCTGATGTGCTACAAGATAATTTTTGGGAGGATACTTCACTCAAACTTTCTTAAAGTTTCTATTGGGAACAAATAAGTGGCAAATGGCACTGTCTTTTTCTCAAAATAAAGCACCAAGACTTTATTTACTAACTAAAAAAATAGTTTCTAACCCCCTTTCAGAAACTTTTTGGAACACCAGCAGTGTTTAGATTTGTCATCTTTCAGAAATCTCCAGAAAGTGTTCGGAACATGCCTTCCCAACTATTAATCTGATCCCTACCATTGGTACCCTCAGAAATTCACTTGGAACTTCCACACTCAAAAGCCATTTTCATTGACCAAGTTTGATAGTCAAACTACCATCACTCGCAACAACAACATTATAATGACAATCACTCAATTTGGATTCATACAGGACTAGGACAAAATCGACAAATAGATTTTTCCATAACTGCAACTTAACTACATTTACAAGATCAGACATCCCCGATTTTCATAGAACCTCAGTGTCAAAAACCCTACAACTGAGAATGTTTTGAGTTCTCAAAAATTCAATTCCTTCTTCTCTAGTCAACTCCATCTTAACTTTTTCTTTACTTCAAGTTGAACCTAGTCCCTCACTAGACTTAAGGACTGGTTCTGTAACTATTTCTCTCCTTGCTTTTTTTCACTTCTCAGTTAAGTTTCACCCTCCATTTCTTTTTTTCATCATCAATTTTTTAAAACAAGTCAACTACATCAACATTAAGTATAAGGTCCTTCACAACTTTTCCTTTTATCAACCTTCTACCGATAGAGATACAAGCTCTATTGTCCTTTTGTAGCATCACTCTTCAGTTTTCTTTCTATCCCTCTAGTGTGATATTTTCTTCTCTTTGGTTCAGTTTTACCAACCACCTTCTCCTTCCCTTTGTTCGAAGTAGGCACCACCCTTCTTTTGATTTTTCATAAGATTGGAAGATTGTACTCATCATCATCCTCAAACCATTATCTATCATAGGAAAATGTCCCTCAGTTGTAACCATTTTCAGAATCTTCCAAACTTTTAACTAATTCCCGTTCTTCTTCAGTAAAGTATGTGTAGTCCTTCCTTCATTTTAGACAAACTTCTTACCACAAATTCTTCACTTGTTGCTAGTATGTTTGACTCATCCCTTTTGACCTTGGGTAAATCACTTTCTACACTAAGACTAGATATGAGATTGGAGGGAGAACCAGGTTGAGGTTGAAGACTAGTAGTATAGTATACCAAAAGGAGCATTGATTAAATATAGTTAAAGGGAACTAGATATTAAGAGGTGTTAAGATCAGGAGTAGAGGGATTTGAGAAGGTCCCTCAGCATAGGAGTTTTATGGAGAAGAAACGGGGCCTTTTTCACTTTTTCAACAGAGGAGTTTTGGTTAGAATGGTTAGGTTTTCACTAACTAGATCTTTTGATGGAACAATTTCACTCAACACAAAGAGCATTTCCTGGTTATTGTTAGAAGACCAAGACATTATTATTTTTAAAGAATAAGGTTCAGGTAAAAAAGGATTTTAAGAGAACGGAAGGGCTTTTGAAGAACTTTATAGAAAAAGCAGTAATATATAAGGTCCTATGGAGTTCTTTCACTTAGTAAAGGGGCAAGGATAAGTAAATGAAAGGCTTTTTAGGTTTCTTGGAAAGTCCAAAGAATGGATTAGCTTTTCAAGATTGATTAGATATTTAGACACCGAACAATAATTATGGTTCTCAATTGCAAATCAAATGTAATAAACATAGTGATAACCTTTATGAAAGGACCAGGTCACTCTATAGTTTCAGATGTTATACTCAAAACTGTTTTCCAACTTTACCTATCCTCATTAAATCACTATGAATGTATACCTGCAAAAAGGTATAAGAATTGTATTTACCATAGCAAGCATTACAAAAATAAAAGATCCCTTCCCTTCTAATCATAGCCAAAAAGAATTTCATTTTCTTCTAAACACCAAGAGCTCATTCTAGCTTCAACATTCCCAGCTTCAATTTGTTCTTCTCAAATTGATATTTACTCAAAGCCTTTGTCAAAATATCTGCAATTTGATCTTTATTCTTACTTGTACACAAATATTCCCTTTTACAACATTATACCTTAGAAAGTGATGTCTCACATCAATATGCCTTATCCTCTTATGATAAACAAGATTCTTTGCCATATTCAAAACACTTGTGTTATCACATAGTAACAAAATAGTATGTGTGATGACACCAAAATCCTTTAGTTGTTGTTTTATCCATAGAAATTGAGGAAAACAAGAAAGCAACTACATACTCAACTTCAGCAGCTTAAGGAATAACAAAATTTTCTTTCTTGGTTCTGCAAGATACAAAAGATGATCCAAGAAAGTGAGCCATTCCAGAATGCTCTTTCTATCTACTTGATATCAAGCATAATCAGCATCAGCATAACCAATAAGCTCAAAAGAATCACCTGTGGGACAGTATAAGACCAAGTCCTATGTTTTCATTAAGTACATCAGGATTCTTTTAGCTGCCTTCAAGTGGGATCTTTGGCTTTGATTAGAACCCTGCACATATTCCAACACTAAACACAATGTCTAGTCTGCTTGTAGTCAAATACAGTAATGATCTTATGATACCCCTGTATATTGTCTCATTAACACTAGGACTAGATTCATCAGCATCTAGTTTGGAATTTGTTCCCATGGGTGTGCTAATAGATTTTTCAACCTTCATTTGGAATTTCTACAATTGCTCCTTAATGTACTTTTCTTGGCTAATTGAGGTTCCTTAAGGAGTTTGTTTAATTTGAGAACCCAAAAAGAAATTCAATTCATCCAAGATGCTTATTTCAAATTCACTTCGCATCAGCTTTGAGAATTGACCATATATAGATTCTGAAGTAGCACCAAAGATGATATTATCAACATAGACTTATATGATGAGCAACTTCCTTCCTATTGACTTAAAAAATAATGTGTTGTCTATTTTGCCACTTTTGAAGCCATTCTCCAAAAAGAACTTAGACAACATTTCATACCATGCTCTAGGTGTCTGTTTCAATCCTTATAGTGCCTTGTCCTATTTGGACACATGGTTGGGGTAATTAACATCTTCAAAACCTGGAGGTTGTTCGACAACTACTTCATCCTTTAAACAGCAATTCAAGAAAGCACTCTTGACATCAATTTGATAGAGCTTGAAACCCATAAATACTACAAAGGCTTTGAAATTATGATGGTTTATGTTTCATTCAATAGGAGCAAATGTCCTATCATAATCAATTCTTTCTTCCTATTTGTAGCCTTGAACTATCAGCCTTGACTTGTTTAGAATAGTAGCTCCATATTCATCCAGCTTGTTCCCGAAGACCCACCTAGTTCCAATAATTGTTCAATTCGATGGCTTGGGACTAAGTGCCACATTTTGCTTCTTTAAAACTAGTGCAACTCTTCTTGCATGGAGTTCACTCAATCAGAATCTTTCAGAGCCTTCTTCACAATTTTAGGCTCAATAGAGGAGACAAAAACTGTCACGACCTAAGCCTAGGGCCTAGACGTGACATGGCGAATGGGAACCCGAAGGGACCCAAACAAGGCTCTTAGCATATCAATCACACATCCTTGGTCATGGAAGCAAAATAAACAACAAGAAGAGATATATTAAAAAGGAAAGAAGGACTAACGAAAGTCTTGATATTCATGAAAACATAAAAAAGTCAAGCTCGTAGTATAAGAACATCAACATATCCAACATACACCTCTAGTTTGGAGTGGAACGGGAGCCAAGAAACTTTCTGGGCTCACCCTCACAGTATCAAGTGTACATCATAAGTAAGTCTTAAAATAACAAAAGAAAGTAGATAGTATCCTCAAACTTGAAGACTCACCAAAACTTATCTTCAAAGTATCTCACTAGCCACGTGGATGATAATCAAATGGGCCTCTAGTCCCTACATAGTGATATCATGTAGGAACAAAATATGCATTAGTATGTTTGAGTATACTAAGTATGCAGGATGCATTGCAACAAAGACATACGCCAATATAATCAAGGCGCATAAGATATAGACAATAGATACAATATCAATATTTCTTGTATGATCAATGCTTTAAGTAAACATACTTGTAAAACCATTAGTTTATGGAAGACATTTAACATATATATGTGTAGGAGAAGACCTTAACCGATATAAGTAAGACCAAGCGAGCAACGACTTGGAATTCCTATGATTATCCCTCATCGGTAAAGAGGTGGTCTACTTGCCAAGGTAATCCATACATCAAACTTACGGGAACATGACCAATTACATATAAAGTAACCTTCCTTACGGGAATATGACCCAATTTCGGAAAGCATTTCATTAAGAAATGCACTAAAAGGATCCACTAGTATAGTAAGGGTAAAGCAAAATATTATGGTGGTACATAGTTTGAGGAAAGGAGTATGGAACCTTGAAATACCCCATGTGGACATCCTGTCCGTCGGAGCTAAGACTAATCCTATGGAATAATTGAAATAATCATACTTCAACAATTTGTAAGAAACATTGAAACATGAGTGAGTAGCTCTTAAACATTTTTGACCACTAATGGTGAGCCTAACTTTAAAACATAAAAATAGATGATCATCAAACATCAACTCTTTATTTAACATCAATGGCTCATATGAGGTAAAGAACTTTAAAAAAGGGCTTAATCTGATATTTGCAACATCATAGATATTTTCATGAATTCAACACATTTTGAAAGCCCAAAAACATCATGAAGTCTTTTGAGTCATAAACCATGTAATACATCATCAATAACTTGAGAATTATTGAAAAGACATTTTGTCAAACACATGGTGGGTTCATGATGTTAGTTAAAAATCATGCAATTCAAGAGTAAAATAGAGTGAGTAAATCAATTCAAAACAAATCCACCAACATTGTAGTAAAACCCCAAATGGAATACCATGAAATCCATCTCAAAAGTTCATCAGGATTCATAGCTTACATAGTTCAAATTATGCATAGTATCAATAGACAAAGATCAACTCATAGTATAAGCTTAAAATAGATATTCATGCATAATCCACAAAACTTGGTAAAAACCACAACATAAATCATGCTCATATTTCATAATAAAAGATACCCATACACAATAGAATTTGAAATCATGCAATTTTCATAAAAAGGAAGATTGGGCTCCATGGGTGAAAGGACGCAATGGACGAAACCCACATACCTTAAGCTTGGATTTTTTTGAAATCAGCTTGAAGGAGACTTGAAGCTTGGATTGAGTTCTTGAAATATGAAATTAAGCTTGAAATCCTTGAATTTGAATGAGAGAATTCGTAGAGCCTTAGAGATGTCTGAGAGAGGGTTTTAAGTGTTATAGAGTTGAAAAATGGCTAAGTATGAGAGATTTCACGTCAAGTAGGCATGGGGCTATGACCCCAATGCCCTTGACCGAGATGGAAAAACTAAGGAAGATTTTATAGTGGTCCGCATTATGCTCGCGGTGGCCTAACCAACACTAGTCCGCACCCTTGGCGCACCACGACGAGGGCGTGGAAAGGCACTGTTTCTCAAAAATTAGTGAAAATTATTTTGCTATGGATCCTCTGAAATCTGAGTTATACACATTTCCCACTCACTTTTCCCTCTGATCAATAATATAAAGTTGGATTTTCGATATCACACATGAATTTTGAGATATATATTAATTACAATTGGGGGCATTCTGAAGTACATTTTTGGGGAATTTAATATCTCCCCCTTGGAAACATTCAAGCCCGAATGTCAAAGAAACATGCATAAGAGAAGTAATCATGAATTTTCATCCTGATATAAATGCAACAAATGCATTTAAATATCATTGTTCAAAAATCTCAACATGAATGCCAAAAATCACCATAAACATGTTACCATAAACATGAATGCATGCATAAGACCTAAGGGGTGAAACTTAAGACTTAAAATCATATAAAGGACTTACACTAGTACCTTCGGCTTGAGTAGAGTAGAAGAGATATGGGTATCTCTTTCTCATGTCTACCTCGGGTTCCCATGTGGCACTTTCAAATTGTTGATTCCTCCAAAGGACCTTGACGGAAGCTACATCTTTGTTTCTCAACCTCTTCACTTATCTATCTAAAATCTCCACCAGGACATCCTCATAGGTCAAATTATCTTCTACAATAGCCACAACATCTAAAGTCACAATAGTACTTGGGTCACCCACACACTTCCTTAACATAGACACATGGAAGACTGCATGAATCATACTCGTATCAATGGGCAACTTCAACTTGTAGGCTACCTTATCAATCCTCCTCAAAACCCTATAAGGACCCACAAACCTTGGGCTTAGTTTCCCTTTCTTGCCAAACCGGACCACAACCTTCATTGGTGGGACTTTCAAGTAAACCCAATCACCAACCTTAAACTCAAGATCACTTCTTCTCACATTGGATTAGGACTTTTGTATACTTTGGGATGTTTTCAATCTCACCCTCATAAACCTCACCTTCTCCAATGCCTCCATGGCTGAATTTGGGCCTGGCAAAGCCATCTCCCCCACTTCAAACCATCCAACTGGGGATCTACAGTGCCTACCATATAAAGCTTTAACGGGGGCCATACCAATGCTTGAGTGGTAGCTATTGTTGTAAACAAACTCAATAAGAGGAAGATATTCATCCCAACTACCCTTAAACTCCAAAATACAAGCTCTAAGCATCTCCTCAAGAGTTTGGATAGTCCTCTCGGCTTGACCATCCATCTGTGGATGAAAAGTCATGCTAAGCTTTAACTTTGGTATGAAGACCTCTTTGAAATGACCTCCAAAAATGAGAAGTGAATTGAGTACCATGATCCGAAATGATAGACAAGAGCAACCCATGTAATCTAACCAACTCATGTATATAAAGTTTGGCATAATATTTGGCACCTTAAGTAGTTTTGATAGTATAAAGTGAGCTGACTTTGTCATTTTATCTACCACAACCCTAATAAAGTCAAACTGCCTCCTAGTTTTAGTAAATCGAACTGCAAAATCCATGTTAATATCTTCCCACTCCCAAGTAGAAATTTTGATGTCTTTTAAACACCCCAAAAATGCCCGAAAAATATACCTCTAAAATGCCCATAATCGTAATTTCTATATATATCTCAAAATCCATGTGTGATATAAAAAATTCGACTTCATATTCATGATCAGGGGGAAATACTTAGTGGAAAATGGGTATAACCCCGATTATAGAGGACCCGTAGCGAAAAATTATTTTTCAAAACATTTGATTTCCAGTGGGGATCAGTGCCCTGGCCGTGACGCACCAAGGGCGCGAATCAGTGTTAATTTGTACATAAAATCTTGTTTCAGCCCAAAAGCCTTGGGGTCATAGCCCCATACCTACTTATGCATAAAAACACCTATACTTAGCCATTTTTCAACTCTATATCACACAAGATCCTCTCTAACACTTAACCAAATATTTTATTCCAATTCAAGTGTCCCAAGCTTAATTCCGGATCTCAAGAACTCTATTCAAGATTCAATTCTCTTTTAGGACTACATCAAAACAACCCAAGCTTGAGGTAAGTGAGTTTCAAGCATTGGTCCTTTCACCTATAGTGCGCAACCTTTCTTTTTATGAAAATTATGTATTTTCAAGTTGAATTATCCATGGGTATCTGTTATTATGAATTTTATTTTAAACCTTGTTGTAGTTTTATCAAATGTTGATTGACCATGCATATTTTGAGCTATGAAACTATGATATATTATGAGATTTGACGAGGGGTTTCAAGGTATCTTACATGAGGGTTTTACTATGTATAGGTGGGTTGATTTACATTGAGTTGTCTCATATTATTCCACACTTGAATTGCATGATTTAAAACTACTATTACACACCTGCAAAGTGTTTGATAAAATGTCTTGACAAGGATTCTTGAGTTATTGATGATCTATTGTTTCATGCATAAAGTCCCATTAAGGCGGACAGGAACCCATTGTTGATAATGCTCGGGAGAACCAACCTATGTCCATGCGCTTTCTATACGTATTAGAAGGGATTTCTTCATTCAACATGCCTTTAAGAAAGTAAGCAGTAATAACAAGCCAAAAGGAAATGCATATTGCTAGGCCGTTGGGGCCACGTGTCTAAAGTATGAGATATGACAACACTTTAATTTACATAGTCTACAAAGCCTCTAGATAAGTAAAAGTATCTAATAAGGGTCAGACAGGCCCCGCCTCGACTAACTATACAATGCAAAAATATAAGCTCTAGACACACAAAGCTCTAAAGCAACTTGGATCTTAGTAATAGCAGCTAGATATCATGTACTTCTATTGGGAAGTGCTACTAGCACCAGTACCTACAGCATGAAATGCAGGTCCCCCGTAAGGGATGTTAGTACGAGATAATATACTGAATATGTAAGGCAGAAAATATTGTGTATGAGTAACAACTCAAATGAAACTATGCACTGGTGTAGGATAAGAGACCACCTATAGTTATACTGTGGGATCATGTACTTTATCTTTATTATATAATTTATACACAACATGTAATACAAATAACCAGCTAATCAGTGGTAAATCTATACCAGAATCGGCCCTGGCTAGGCTTTTTCTTTCACCCCTTGGCTACCCCTCGTGATAGAATCAACCCTAGCTAGGTGATTCTTCCACCCCTCGAGTTACCACCCATCAATAAGCAATATACTTTACCTTTTAGTTACCTTTGAGATGATTCTTTGGTGGTCACAATATTGGAGCTGTAGGACTGTAGATGTAGCATGTGACATGTAAATAATCATAAAAGACAATATAACAATAAAAAGAGTACTTTACATAAATAATGAAATACGTATGAGATGAAACAACTCGTGAGCTTTATTTATAAACAAGAACCCATGTAACTTGGTATCCATGTACGTATACAGATTTGAAGGCGACTATATAAGGGAGAATATGAACATGTTAAAGATTGGAGACACAGCTAATAGTTGTGTCGGAGTTGGTAAGTTCCTTTATGTGCCAAGGTGACTAGGTTTCGTGAGGCAATAGCCTTCCATCCGTCAGCCTCCAAGTATCAATAAAAACCACACTTAAGATAGCACAATAAAACTCGTTGTTAAGTGAAACAAAATCAGGGCAGAAACCTTAGATTAATATCTATAACTTAAACCATGTCAAGAACATCAACTTCTCTTCATAATCAAGCCTAAAAACCATAGAGAAGTCACTAAGAAAAAAGGCAAATGTGCAGCAACTTTCCAAGCACATGTTGTCCAAACTTTGTTCACAAGAATAACTAGCATATACTTCTTATTTTTCATGGGATAAGTATAACAAATATATAGATATTTCCACCTACCTTAGCATTTAAGATTCAGGTTTCCTTCATGAACCCTAGACAGTTTTATTGGCTGCCTTGTGAAGTGAAGAGAAAAAAAAAGTCTTTAGGAAAGCTGAAAATTATTCCAAAGTGAAATGACTTATGGGACTGTTTTTGAGCACTTTAAGAGTACTCTTTTTTCCAAATTTTCTTGAGCTTTTTATCACATATCAACACATATTAATAAGTTGGTAATGCAGCAGCTTGGGCCTCTCACTTGGGCTTAAATGGGTCTCAAAGTTGATGGGCCTTGGCCGCCCATTTTCCTAGTTCCTCTTCACTTAGTTTAGACCCAATTAGCCAAGTGGATTGTGATGTACTTGGGCCCTTTTATTATTCATCTCGGGATGTAAGTGTTGTCCATTTATGATGGTAAAATGCAGGCTAAAGTTACACTTAACACAAACTTTATTTATTATCGGACTTGGATAGATTTGGTGTCGGGTCTCGTGTCCTTTTAGCTAGCATATTTAACCTAAGCATGTAGGTGACTCACTTGCTAGCTTCCTAAGTCCTACAAGCACCTTACTTCTTTCAGATCATTTAAGGTTGTGATCTCCTCAATTTGACTTAAAACCTATTTACACTTGACCCTCTTCAGCGTTAGACATACATGTCGCCCTCTGATTTGAGATTCAAGAACATTCAGAAATTGGAGCTAATTTGAAAAGCCATATCACAATTCATTTGCATAGTATTAGTACTATAATATGTGGGGTGTTACATCTTCCACCCTTAGGAATATTCATCCTTGGCCTCATGTTATCTCTTCTTCTTGCTGGTTTCTCCAAAGTGCTTTTACTGAAGCTATTTCTTTATTTCTTAGCTTCTTAACTTGACGATCTAGAATAACAATAGGTACCTCTTCATATGTGAGATCTTCTGTAACTTGCACATCTTCAATAGGAGTGATACGAGATGGGTCACCTATGCATTTTCGAAGCATTGAGACATGAAAAACTAGATG
>JAABOM020103888.1:0-25701 GCA_011800125.2 Solanum clarkiae
AACTGATTGAAGAGTTGGTGATTCTGCCTCCATATCCCTCACTCTAACTAAATGACATATATACCCCTTAGATATCACCTTTTTGGCCTTAAAATAAGAGATAAATGTACTCTTTGGCATCCCAATATTTCCTTCCCATTGAAGAACTTCCTTATTTGGAAAATAGATGCACACTCTCTTAGTTCGGCAATCCACGGTGGCATAGCAAGAAGCTAACCAATTCATACCCATTATAACATTGAATTCCACCATTTCTAGATAAATAAGGTCAATGAATGTGTCACGATCACAAACAGTTACTACACAGTCATAATAAATCCTTCTAAATGTAATAGATTCATCGGTTGGTGTGAACACTTCAAATAGTTTGTTCAATAATTTGGGTTTTTTCTTAAGCTTCCCAGCAACTAATGGTGTGATGTATGATAGTGCAGAAACAGGGTCAATTAATGCATATACATTATGTGAAAAGACTGACAATGTACCTGTGACCACATCGGGTGAAGCTTCCAAATTTTGCCGATTCCCCAGAGCATAAGTGCGATTCTGGACTCCGCTAGAGCTAGCTGCCCCTCTTACACCTCTACCATGACTCGTAGGTACCCCTACCTAATGGAGGAATTGATGATGATGATGCAACAGGTGATCCAGTAGATTGTGCTATATCACCCATATGCCTCCTCGGGCAATCTCTTATCATATGCCCTGGCGCACCACACCAATAACAAGCGTCTGTCCCAACATGACATATACCTGAATGACTTCTTCCATACTATTTACAAGGCTACATAGGGGTCATTTGATGGCCTGCTGAATATCCCAATGTCCAGGTGCCTTGCCCTTCACTTCTTGACCAAACTAATTTCTCCTAGACCCCTGAAGTTGTGGTGGAGCACTGGTTGCAGAATAGGAGGATGATGTCCTAGGCGGTCTATTAGAAAACTGAGGCCTAAGATCACCTTAGGATGGTGTATACTGCCCTATTGACTTGCCCTCTTGGACTGCGCCCTTTCTAACTCTTGTGTCCTTCTTCTTTGCCTCTGATCCTCCCGTTTCTGTGCAAAATCTTACATTCTCGTTATATCCATGTCTTTATTCAAGGAAGCAATGGTACATTCTCTGACCAGATACATATCTAATCTATCCATATATCGATTAACTCTAGCTACCATAGTACCAACTACATTAGGAGCATACCTGGATAGGGAACTAAATTGAAGGTTATACTCCCTCACACTCACATTCCCTTAATGGAGATTCAAGAACTGATCTGCACGGGTCTCTCGGATCTCTAATGGCAAGTAATGGTTAAAAAATGCCTCTTTGAACTCCTTCCAAGTAGTTACGGTGTATTTATACCCTTAGATTGCTTCCAAGCTTCATACCACAATATGGATACACCCTTCAACCTATATGTCACTAACTCGACAACTTTTGTACCATTCACATGCATAACATTTAAAGTGCACTGAATCTGATTAATAAAGTTTAGGGATCTTCATTAGGATCTGACCCAGTGAAGGATGGAGGGTCCAAATTAAGGAAATCAAGTATCCTCGTGCCAGCTGCCCTATTCGCACCACCCTTACCTATAACTAGACCTTCATTCCTTTGAACTTGGCCAGCAACTATACGAGTCAACAGTTAGACTGCATTTCTCAGATCCAGCGCGGTAGCATCGATAGGTGGTTCTGGGGGAATTTCACTACTTCTGAGGTCATCAGGAAAAGCAGGAGTTGGAGATGTCTGTGACAGAGACTCGTCTTGAGCCTCATTTTGTTGTCTCACCTGACTGGGTATACCAACAACCATTTCTACTTCCTTCCCTTTACCTTTGTTTTTCCTCGTTTCTAGCATACTTGCTGTACAAAACAATTTAGGGGTTCGACATAATCCACCTATTACACTTGGCTCTATGGCACTATCTAAAGAATGAAAAGAATGTAACAACTCCTAAATGCGACGTAGCCTCTTTCTTATAAATGTGGTGCACAACACATCGATAAATAAGACTCTACATAGACACGGCTTTGTAGACTCCCTAGGATGACCCACTCTGACATGACCACACTTTGATTTACATAGTCTACAAAGCCTCTAGATAAGGAAAAATATCTGATAAGGGTCAAACAGGCTCCGCCTCGACTAACTGTACAACACAAAAATATAAGCTTTAGACACGTAAAGCTCCGAAGCAACCTAGAGCTTGGTAACAGCAGCTGGATACCCTGTACTCGTACTGGGCAATCTACTAGCACCTGTACCTGCAGCATGAAATGCAGGTCGCCCATAAGGGACGTCAATAAGGGATAATGTACTAAATATGTAAGGCAGGAAATACTGTATATGAAGTAACAACCCAAATGAAACTATGCACTGGTGTAAGATAAGAGACCACCTTTAGTTATACTGTGGGATCATGTACATTATGTTTTTTATTACTTAACCTTTACTGTATAACCTGTGCACAACATGTAATACAAATGACCAGCTGATCAGTGGTAAATCTATATCAGGATCCGCCCTGGCTAGGATTTTCCTTTCACCCCTTGGGCTACCCACCATGATAGGATCGACCCTGGCTAGGTGATTCTTCCACCCCTCGGATTACCACCTATCAACAAGCAATATACTTTACTTTATCTTTCAATTACCTTAGAGATGATTCTTTTGATGGTTGTAATATTGGAGCTGTAGGACTGTGGATACAACATATGGCATGTAAATAATCACAAAAGACAAAATCATAATGGAAGGAGTATGTTACACAAATAATGAAATGCATAGGAAGTAGAACAACACATGAACTTTATTTAGTAGAACGAACTCGTGTATCTTGGTGTCCAAATATGCATGCAGATTTGAAGGTGACTATGTGTGGGAGTATATGAACATGTGAAAGAGTTGAGACACGGTTAATAGTTGTGTCAGAGTTGCTAAGTGTCTTTATATGCCGAGGGATCTATGTTTCATGCCAAACAATACGAAATCAAGTAGCCTTACATACCTCGTCGTACGACCTCGCTATTACCTCGATATAACCTTCCCTTCCTCCAAATATTTATCTAAAACATAGTAGATGATAAAACTAGCATTCGTAGCCAATAGATACATCTTGGCAGCCCAATCTCATAAAAAACTACATACGAGCAGCAAGCGGATAATTATAACCCAAGGTATTATTTCAACCTTTCCGCCCCTAATTGTACTTTCTAATACACATTATCATATACATACCGTGCAGCCTATTTTAGTGTCATAACAGTCTTACAACAGTCCACAAATCACAACACATAACAATTCTATGTAACATACAAATAGGCGGCATAACATTACATCCCTTCGCTATATTTTGACGTCGACAATTCCAAACCTATTCCAACTTTCACCAAACTGTCCACACTGTATATACTCATAAAACCAGTTCTAAAATAGTTCAAAAATAGTCCTCAAAATAGGTGAAGGATGTGAGACCATAGTCCTCAATCAATCATCCTACAAGTTCCTATTACGAGCACAATTACGATATCACAAGAATGCACTTTCGTGGACTGTAATAATGGTGTAACAGCCTTTATACATGATTATAGAACCAATACTCATTTAGAACAGTAGCCTTCCTTCATAACCAATCCGACCAAAAAGAGAAAAGCTTCCAAATAAACAAGAAAAATGTACAACAACTTTTGGAACACATGTCATCCAACAATTTCAGCATAAACATAACCAACATAGTATCTAGTGTTTCATAAGAAAACCATACTAAACACACAATTAAACTTACTTACAATTACCTTCAAGGTGTGGGGCTTCTATAAGAACCCTAAAAGTCTCCTTGTGGCTGCTTTGCTAGGCTAAGAAAGTGTAAAGAGAAAGCTTGTGAAAGCTGATTTTTTTTTCAAGTTAAGAATGACTTAAAGCTACTACTCGTATGCCTTTTTAAAGGAGCCTTTGGCCGAATTTATCTTGAGCTTTTGAACACATATTAACATATATTAATAAGCTAGTGATGCAGCAGTTTGGCCCTCACATTTGGGCCTAAATGGGTCTCAAAGTTGATGGGCCTTGGCTGCCCATTTTCCTAATTTCTCTTCACTTAGTTTGGGCCCAAATAGTCAAGTGGGTTGTGATGTACTTGGGCCCTTTTTGCATTTTTCTTGGGCTGAAAATAAAGTCCATTTATGATGCTAAAACATGGGCAACAGTTACACCCTTAACACGGACTTTATTCATAATCGGACATGAACAAATTCAACGTTGGGCCTCGTATCCGTTTAGCTAGCAAATTTAGGCTAAGAAAGTAGGTGACTCACCTACTAGCTTCCTAAGTCATACAAGCACCTCACTTCTCTCAATTCATTTAAGGTTGTGATCTCCTCAATTTGACTTAAAACCTATTCACACTTGACCCTCTTCAGCATTAGACATACATATCACCCTCTAATTTGAGATTCAAACACTTTTACAAATTAGCACTAATTTGAAAAGTCATATCATGTTTCATTGGCATAGTACTAGTATTGTAAGAAGTGGGGTGTTACACTTTGACACCAAGTTTTTCACGATCCAAGCCTAGGTCCTAGATGTGACATAGTGCATGGGGAACCCAAAGGAACCCCAAGCAAGAGTCTTAGAACGTCATTACAGATCCTTGATCGCGGAAGCAATAGATACAACACAAAAGATAAGAATAGGGGCAACGGGAGTAGGGGAAAGCTTTCACAACATCATAATCAAGAGACAAGAGACAACCTCATATCATAGACATCAACAACAAAAGAGTCAAGGCTCTTAGCATAGATACATAACATGTACAACAAACACCTCTATACATAGATTAGAGCGGGGGCCAAGACAAAGTAACCGGGCTTACCTTCATGGTCAAAATAGACAACAATGAAGAATGTCTCAATACATAATAGGAGAATCATAGACTAAGGTCCCCAGAGTAGAGGACTCACCAACTAGCTTGAATAGCACCGAACTAGCCAAATGGAGGAGGAGGATGACCAACATGGGCACTGGTTCCTACATGGTGACATCATGTAGGCATAAAGTATATGTTAGTATATTTGAATGTACTAAGTATGTAGGATGTCATACAAACAAGAATTGTGTATCATGACCAAAATGCATAATAATAAGCAATAGGCATACTATAACAATATGACATGTATGATCAATGCATAAGTAAAACATGCTTAAGTAATATGTGCTCATATAGAATATCATATGTGTAGAAGAGACCAACCTAGATTTCCATATGTACAATTATTTAGTAGGTTAGTGATGATGTCGCCCCATCACTCAGGTGGATGAGTATGAACCCCCATCTAGGTTGGTGATAATTCCACCCCATCACCACATTGGATGAGTACGAGCTCTCATCTAGGTTAATGAGAACAAACTCTGATCAAGGTTAATGATGATGATGACGCTCCATCGCCAGTTGGAGAAGCACAAACCCTTCCCTAGGTTGATGAGTACAAAACCCCATCTAGATTATCCAAGTTCTTAGTCTCCCCGAATTGGGCATGGTCTAATGCTATACTTTATATAGAATTTATCATTTACATAAGCTCATTTCATCATCACATAGTCATTTATATCGTATCTTATGCTTTGGACCTTCAACTCCTCAAGAAACCATATCCGGACATTTTATCAAACAGTCAGAGGGTGTGTAATGCTAGTAAAAAAACCATGAAATATAGAGATGAAATAATGGAAGAAAATCCATAGTAAAATCATCAATCAACATGTTTCAACACTCTAAATCAATGTACATCAAAACCCCTTCTCAATTCTTACAATAGATCAAGGATATATAGATCCAAACATGGTAAAATAGTCACAACATTACATAGCTTTAACATAGTGCGTAGTGAATTTCATAATAAGCAAGACCCATTTGTAAATCAACTTTAAGTCATGCAATTTAAGTAAAAGGAGGCTTGGGCATCATGGGAGAAAGGGACCTATGAAAGAAACTCACATACCTTAGCTTAGAGATGAACTTGGTGAAGATTGGAGATAGAGACTTGAAGCTTGAAGGAAAACCTTGAAGGAGAACCTTAGCTTGGGATGAGGGTTTGGGACTTAAGTTTGGGGAGTGAAAATATGACTAAGTGTTTGAGTGAGTATTGGGAAATGTTTAAGATGACATGAGGGTGAAATTTGGCTAATTATAGGTAAAAACACATTTAGAAACACTTAGACCCAGACTTAGAAGTCTTGGACTGAGCTAAAAAAACCAGTCCCCAAATGAACTGGGGTGCGTCGCGAAGGCAATGCGGATACCCCACTAGAATTTGCATTCTTGGAATTTCATAATTGCTAATCTTTCGCTTTTAAATTTGGGTTAGACCATTTTTCACCTAATTTGGACACCATGAATAAGAATATGAAGTTGGATTTTTGAAATAGCAAATGAATTTTGAGATATATAGAATTTAAAATTATGAATATTTCGAGGCACGGTTTCGGGCACTTTTTGGGTCGTTTCAAAGTAGACACGATATTTACATTAAAAAAAAATTTAAAAAATTAATAATCAATTTTTAAAAAAAAAAAAGATTAAAAATTATATCTTCGACAACCATCCCTCCCCATTCCTTCTCCTCCGCCCCAGCCCTCTCTCTTCCTCTATTAAAAGAAGAGAAGTATCATAATATGATTATATTTTGAGGTTAGGTAGTGTTGTGAAGGAGAGTTAAGACAAAAAAAAATATTTTAAGTTTTTAACTTATTTTCTATTTGAAAAGGAGAATCAAAATTTCATACTAAAGTAAGTTATTTTAGTGTAGGGTTTGGATTCTTCAACGAAAATAGAATGTATTTAAAATAATAAAAGGAGAAAATTAGTGGAAAAATTATTCCTATTCCTTAAATGGCTAATAAAGGGAGAAGTACTAAAAGTAAAATGAGAAGATTGGATAGTATTTAGAATTTCATGACTAATTGTACAATAAAATTTAATATGAGAAATGCATTCAAATATTTGGATTTGCATGACTCAAAGTAGAATAAATGCAGTCAAAGTATCATATTATGATATATTTTGAGGTTAGGTAGTGTAGTAAAGGGAGAGTTGAGACAAAGAAAAAAATATTTTAACTTTTTAACTTATTTTCTGTTCTAGAAGAAGAATTGAATTTTCATATTAAAAGAAGTTATTTTAGTAGTGGGGTTTTGGATTCTTCAACGAAAATAGAATGTATTTAAAATAATTAAAGGAGAAAATTAGTGGAAAAATTATTCCTATTCCTTAAATGGCTACTAAAGGGGGAAGTAGTCAAAGTAAAATGAGAAGATTGGATAGTATTTAGAATTTCATGACTAATTGTACAATAGAATTAAATATGAGAAATGAAGTCAAATATTTAGATTTGCATGGCTAAAAGTAGAATAAATGCAGTCAAAGTATTTAGATTTGCATGACTAAAAGCAGAATAAAAAATTTAATGGTGATAAAATGAATTATGATAATAGTTTCTTGCTTGTCTACTTAAGGAAGCAAATTGTTGGTTGAATCCCTCATCATTTCTTTTCATTGCCTGTACTACTATGGATGATTTTGTGGCCAATTTTACTGAGGATATAATGAAGGAGATTTTGATAAGATGTCTTGTCAAGTCATTGTTGCGATTCAAATGTGTGTGCAAGAACTGGTACACACTTATCGAAACCCCTGAATTCATTCAACAATACTTGAAGAATCATAGCCGCCTGCAGCTCCTGATTTATGATAATGGTGACATTCATCATGATTCATGTTCCATAACAGTGCTTTCTGGAGAAAATCCAGAAAAGTTCATAGGTATGAACCACCTCTTAGGTCCTGTGGACGGCTTGTTTTAATGGTTGGAGGAATTGATCATGTGGTCTCATGTGCATTGTTGAATCTTGCTTCTAGGGAAGTGAGACCCCTCCACCTCCCTATCCCTTTAGCCACAATCCATGATGCACTTGCGTTTGGGTTTGCTTGACTAATGACTATAAAGTTGTTTACTATTGAAAGTAGTGCCTCAAAGGCTGGAGATGAGTCATATCTCAAAATACAACTTAAAAGTAGGATTAAGTTCAATAAATCAGTTGCAGTGTTGTGCAGAATCTGATTAGGTTGATCCTATTTTTTAAGCTTATTTGTTGGAGATAATCATAGTTTATTTTACTTCTTTTCTTTAGCTTTTTCAGTTATTATTTCATGTATTTACATGGGAGTCATTATTTTGATAATGTAGGAACTTAATATCTGAAGTCTGTGCCTTTTCTTTCTTCATTATATCTCTTTTTTTCCCCTAATAGATTGGTATCAGAGCATGCTATCTTGAGGGATATGTGAGAAGAAAGTGAACCATATAAACCATTCTTTGAACTATTATCTTGAATAGTTTATAGAAAATGAATTTTGAAACAAGTTTCTTAACTCCACCAGTTTTTAGTGGTGAGAATTATTAAGCTTGGGCAATTAGAAAGATTATTCATCTTGAAGTGTTTGATCTCTGGGAAGCAGTAGAAGAGGACTATGAAGGAATTTGTTTCCTTGTCTATATAGAGGAGCAAACTACTTTTGTTGGAACCTAAAAAATGGATGATTTTGTGGCTAATTTCCCTGAAGATATAGAGAAGGAGATTCTTCTGAGATGTCCCATGAAGTCGTTGTTGCGATTCAAGTGTGCATGCAAGAAATGGTATGCTCTTATAAAAAAATCCTAAATTTGTTCAACAACACTTGAATTATAACAAGAACATGCCCGAATTATAACAAGAACATGCCCCCACAACTCCTGCTTTATAATGTTGGTGATCCTTGTTACTCTTGTTCCCCAACTTTGCTTTCCGAAGAAAATTCCCAAATGTTCCAAGGTATGACACTCCTTTTAGGTTCTGTGGATGGATTGTTTTTTATGATTGGATGGATTGATGATGTGGTTTCATATGCATTGTGAAATCCTACTACTAGGGAGGTGAGACCCCTCCATCCAAGATCAATGCTTGCTCTGAGTTTGGGTTAGGATTAGACCCTTTGACTAATGACTATAAAGTGGTTTGTTATTCGCTTAAATATACAGCAGCAATCTACTCCTGTACTAGGGACACATGGAGAATTTTACAACCTAAGATCCCCTTCTTTACAACAACATTACCCCAATGCCTCAAAGGCTCCCGCCCATAGTGGGGTAAAGGGGGTCAGATTTACGCAGCCTGACCTCTATGTTTAAAAATATAGTGCGACTGTTTCCGGATGACCCATGATGAGCGTCAAAAGTTGCATCGACTAACTGCTATTTCACAATTGAAAGAAGCGTAGACAGTTTAAAGAGCCATTTTGCTTTATTCCATCATACCCCAAAGCCAAAAAATAGTGAATCTTTACATATGTGAAACACACATTTTGCACTGCTTACTCTAATAGAACTTATTACTGGTTGCTAGAAGGGGACTACTATTATAGTTTGTATGTCGTTCTTTCATTCAACTTTGGAAGTGAGACGTTTGAAGATTTTGAAGGGCCACATATTCGTTATGTTCGTCAACATGTGTTGGGTATGATGTTGGTTGATGATTCCATTCGCATCTTGAATCCATATAATTTATTTTATCATGATATATGGGTAATGATTCAACCAGGGGTCTGGAACAAACTTGTTACCTTTCAATGCTTCTCATGGATTAGGTCTTGTTATGATAGCTCTCTCATTTTTGTAACTAAAGCTTCTCAACTGGTCTCTTATGATGTTCGGACTAACAAGACGAGGCATCTTGGATTTCAACATTCGGGCTTCAAAAATCTTGGCTGTGCACTTTTGTATTATAAGTAGAGCTTAGTAACAATTGAGCAACAAGAGGATAGAGAGATGGAGAATTAATTTTGAGCTTCTGAGCATGTTCACTCAATTTATAGTTCTATTTTATGCTTAAATGTTTGTAATTAAGCTTATAAGGATGTAAAATTGCTTGAACAGATGATATATAGCACATTTTTGAATGGATACTGATTTACTAGTGAGCTCTGCTCGATGAGTGTTGTCAAATTTCTTTGAAGGTTTCATAGTATGAGTTGGTTATGCTTTTCGTTTTTCGAGTTCATAGTCAAAGTTATTGTTATTCATAATAGAGTGGCTCCTCCTCCGGCTCCTTACAGTAATTCAGTGGCTTTCACTTCTTTAAAAATGTATTAAGAAATAAGCGAAATGTCAATAAATATCTTCAAATTCTTGATCCCCCATGTAAAATATTATGATTGTCAAATATAATATTTCTTACGTTTTCAAATTAATGTGTATAAGTCATCCCCTTTTATGTGGCATCCTTCCCTTTTTAGTTCATCCCAAAAATAATATCACTTTACTCTAATTGGAAATAATTTAACTTTAAAATTTTCTTTGTGCCCTTAATTAAATGATTTTCAATCATACAAATATCTAAGATTTTATTTATACCACAGTTTCAAAAGTTTATCTTTTTTTTCTTAAACAACGTGTCGTGTCAAGTCAAACGATGTTACATAAAATAGAACGGAGGGTGTACATATTATAAGTTTTACTCTTGTGGACAAAAGTTACGTGCAATTGTTGAAACAAAATGCATTCTAATATTAAAATAAATATATTAATTTGTATGAGTTAGTGATAGAAGTGAATATTACATTAAGACATATTTCACCATTTATTATCCTAAGACTAAATATTGTAACCATTACTACATAATGTACCTCATTTAATATCTCACTACTCTCTCATTTACTAATTAATGATTTTTTTCTTTGGCGAAATGGCCTGGCAAACCCTTATACTTGGCTCCGTTTGTCAGTTGGAACATTCTACCTAACACTTTGCCAATTGAACCCTTAAACTCATACGAACAATATTTTAAAACCCCTCTGACCATTGAAAGAACTTATGTGATATTAATATTTTGTTGAGTTGAAAAAGCATGTGATTTCACGTGTTTGAAGGCAAGTAGGCACTATATTTACATTAGAAAATATTTTTAAAAAGGAATAGTAATTTTTAAAAAAAAAATCAAAAATCATATCTTCCATGACTATCCTTCCCTACTCGTTCTTCTCTACCCCATCCCTCTCTCACTTCTTCTATTAAAAGAAGAGAAGTATCATATCGTGATTATATTTTGAGGTTAGATAGTGTAGTAAAGAGAAAGTTGATACAAAGAAAAAATATTCTAACTTATTCACTATTCAGAAAAAGAGAATTGAAATATTGTATAAAAAAGAAAGTTATTCTAGTGCTGAGGTTTTAGATTATTTAATATGAGAAATGCACTCAAAATATTTAGATTTGCTTGACTAATTGTAGAATAAATTTAATATGAGAAATGCAATCAAAAATATTTAGATATGCATGACTCAAAAGTAGAATAAATTTTAATGGTGGTAAAATGAATTATGATAACTATTTTTTACTTATCTTTTTTAAGGAAGCAAATTTTTCGTTGAATCCCTCATCATTTCTTTTCATCACCTATTATGGATTATTGTGTGGCTAATTTCCTTGAGGATGTAGTGAAGGAGATTATACTAAGGTGTCTTGTCAAGACGTTATTACGATTCAAATGTCTACAAGAATTGCTATGCTCTTATCAAAATCCCTGAATTCATCCAACAACACTTGAAGAAACATAGCCCCCCGCAGCTCCTGATTTATGATAATGAAGACATTCATGATGATTCATGTTCCATAACATTGATTTCCAGAGAAAATCCGCAAAAGTTCATAGGTATGAACCACTTCTTAGGTCCTATGGACAGATTATTTTTTAATGGTTGGAGCAATTGATTGTGAGGTCTCATGTGCATTGTGGAATCCTGCTACTAGAGAAGTGAGACCCCTCCATCTCCCTATCCCTGCAGCCATAATCCATGATGCACCTGTGTTCAGGTTCAGATTGGACCGCCTGACTAATGACTATAAGGTTGTTTACTTTCATTATAATCATTTGAGTGAATATTATGCAGCGGTCTATTCTTGTTCTAGAGACTCATGTAGAACTTTCAAACATAAAATCCCCTTCTTTACAGACGTGAACCACACATTTGGTACTGCATATTTGAATGGAGCTTATTACTAGTTGCTAACTGGTGGTCGCGGTAGTAATAACACCATTCTTTTATTCGACTTTGGGAGAGAGATGTTTGAAGAGGTTGAAGGGCTAGTCTTCACTCTATTAATACCTTTGTGTTGGGATTGATGTTGATTGATGATTCCATTGTCGTCTTGAACTATAACCCTTGTAGTCTGTTTGAATATGATATATGGATAGTGATCCAACCAGGGATCTGGAGAAAACTTGTTACCTTTGAATGCCTCCCATTGATTAAGTCGTTATGATAGCTCTCTCGTTTTGGAAACTAGGACTTCTCAATTGGTCTCTTATAATGTTCGGACTAACAAGACGAGGCATCTTGGATTTCAACATTCGCGCTTGAGAGAAGATGCAAAATATGGTGGCAGTTGTGGAGTTTTTGTTTATAAGGAGAGCTTAGTGATAATTGAACGACAAGAGGATGAAGAGTTGGAACATTAAAATTCACTCGATTTCATAGTTCTATTGTATGCTTAAATATTTGCAATTGAGCTTATAAGTATGTAAAATTACATGAACAGATGAGATATAGCACATTTCTGAATGGATACTGATTTCTCCCTTTTATTCTAATTTATTATACATACTCAAGATTTATTCTTGTAGACAAAAGTTTTTTTCTTTTTTAACAGATGATTAATGGCTCCCCATCATATCGAAGCATATGTATTATTAGTCATGTCCAATTTGTCATAAAGATATATTCCACTCGAGTTTAATTTAAAGCCTTCATGAATATATTACTCAATTGTTCTCGTCTTCATATCGCAAGTAGAAGTCATGTTCTTTTGGATCTTCTCATGAACAAAGTGTGAGACAACCTCATTCATTTATTGGAAAGAGACATCTCCTTATTCTCTTAATTAGTTGATCGACTTCAGTTTCTCTTTAGCCTGATAGGTCTAGGCTAGGTAGGATATCATTCTGATACCACTTCTGTCACACCCAAAGTCCTGTTAAGGCGGGCTGGCACCTGGTGCTGATAAGACTCGGGAGAAGCAACCTGTATCCATGCACTTTCTATACATATTATAAGAGATTTCTACATTCCACATGCGTTCAAGAAAGTAAACAGTAATGACGATCCAAAAGGAAATGCATATGGCTAGCCATTGGAGCCACGTTGTCTAAAGTATGAGATATGACTACACTTTAATTTACATGCTCTACAAAGCCACTAGATAAGGAAAAGTATCTGATAAGGGTCAGGATAGGCCCCGCCTCGACTAACTATACAATACAAAAATATAAGCTCTAGACACACAAAGCTCTGAAGCAACCTAGATCTTGGTAACAGTAGCAAGATATCTAGTACTCCTACTGGAGAGATCTACTAGCACCTATACCTGCAACATGAAATGAGGGTCCCCCATAAGGGAAGTCAATATGAGATAATGTACTGAATATGTAAGGCAGGAAATACTATATATGAAGTAACAACTCAAATGAAACTATGCAGCATTGTAGGATAAGAGACCAACCTTAGTTATACTGTGGGATCATGTACTTTATGTTCTTTTTTATTACTTTACCTTTACTGTATAATCTGTGCACAGTAAGTAATACGAATGATCAGCTAATCAGTGGTAAATCTATATCGAGATCGACCCTGGATAGGTTTTTCCTTTAACCCCTTGGGCTACCCCCGTGATAGGATCGACCATGGCTAGGTGATTCTTCCACCCCTCGGGTTACCACCCATCAATAAGCAATATACTTTATCTTTCAATTACCTTTGAGATGATTCTTTTGGTGGTCACAATATTGGAGCTGTAGGACTGTAGATGTAGCATGTGACATGTACATAATCATACAAGGCAATATGACAATGAAAAGAATATGTTACACAAATAAAGAAATGCATATGAGATGAAACAACTCGTGAACTTTATTTAGCAACAAGAACACATGTAACTTGGTATCTACGTATGTATGCAGATTTGAAGGTGACTGTGTATGGGAGCATATGAACATGTGAAAGAGTGTAGACATTGTTAATAGTTGTGTCAGAGTTTGTAAGGTCTTTTATGTGCCAATAAAGAATCTAGATTTCATGCCAAGTAATACGAAATCGAGTAGCCCTACATACCTCATTGTACGACCTATCTATTACCTCAAAATAACCTTCCATTCCTCCAAATATTTATCTACAATATAGTAGGTGATAAAACTAGCATTAGAAGCCAATAGATACATCTTCGAAGCCCAATCTCATTAAAAAATGACACACGGGAAGCAAGAGTATAATTATAAAATCCGAGCGTATTCTTTCAACCTTTCCGCCCCTACTCATACTTTTCTAATGTAAATTCTCATATACATATCATGTGCAGCCTTACGACATCCCATAAAGCACAACATATGACAAATCTATACAATATATAAATAGGCAGCATAACCTTACATCCCTTCGCTACATTTCGACATCGACAGTTCCAAACCTGTTCTAAATTTAACCAAACAGTCCTCAAAATGGGCGTAGGAAGTGAGACCATAGTCTTCAATCAATCAGTCCACAATTTCTACAAACAACACACTTAGGATAACACGTTAAACCTCAATTGTTTACGTATAACCGAACAGTGCAAAAACCTTTATACATCATTACAGTAACTCAGACAAATTAAGAAAATCAACCTTCTTTCACAATCAAGCCAATCAAGAAGAGAAAAGTTCCCAAACAAACGAGAAAAGTTCCCAAATAAAGAAGAAAAGTATGTAACAACCCTTGGAACACATGCTGTCCAAAAGTTTCAGCACATATCTAACCAACATAGTCTCTTGTTTTTCATAAGAAAACCATACTAAAAACATAAGTAAATTTACTTACCAGTACCTTCAAGGTGTAGGGCTTCTCCAAGAACCATAAAAGTCTCCTTATGGCTGCTTTGCAACATTAAGAAAGTATAGAGAGAAAACTTATGAAAGCTGATTTTTTTTCCAAGTTAAGAATGACTTAAAGGTGCTACTTGTAAGCCTTTTTAAAGGATCCCTTGGCCAACTTTATTGTATGGTTTAAGCCTCATATTATCAATGTGGTGATGCGACAGCTTGGCCCTTTCACTTGGGTCTAATTGGGTTTCAAAGTTGATAGGCCTTGGTTGCCCATTTTCCCAATTTCTCTTCACTTAGTTTGGGCACAAATAGTCAAGTGGGTTGTGATGTACTTGGGCCCTTTTTATATTCTTCTTGGGCTGAAAATACAATCCATTTATGATGCTAAAACACGAGCTGAAGTTACACCCTTAACATGGACTTTATCGATAATCGGACTTGGACAGATTCGACATCGGGCCTCGTCTCCGTCTAGCTAGCAAATTTAAGCTAAGCAAATAGGTGACTCACCTGCTAGCTTCCTAATTCCTACAAGAACCTCACTTTTCTCACTTCATTTAAGGCCAAGATCTCCTCAATTTGACTTAAAACTTGTATATACTCGATTCTCTTAGGCGTTAGACGCACATATCGCCCTCTAGTATGTGATTCAAGCACTTTTAAAAATGGGTGCTAATTTGACCAAACCATATCATGTTTCATTTGCATAGAAATAGTACATGTAAGGTGTGAGATGTTACAGTGCAACTCTTTCTTTTTATCGGTTTAACAATGTAGATAAGATTAGCAAATTTTACAAAGTCAGAGTAGGACATGGCAACCGTTAGCAAATATTATAAAGTCAGAGTAGGACATGGCAACCTAACCTCCAGACACAAAAGGAGAGCATAGACTGGAGTTAATATTCCTAAGTAAACTTGTCTAAGGCTAAGAGTTCTGGCACATTGAATGTAACACCCTTCATATGCTTCGGAAATGCCCTATATCGTAATTCTTGAGCACATTTGGAATTTCAAGAATCTCAAAAATTCTCTCCAAAACATCACCCAATCCCCCATTCAAGAATCTCAAGAGCACATTTGGAATTTCAAGAACCCAAGTCAAGCTTCAAGTCTTCCCTTAATCATTCTTCAAGAATTACAAAGTTTAGGTATGTGGGTCTTCATCCGTAGGTCCTTTCACCTTTGGAGCCCAACACTCTTCTTTTTATAAAATTTCATGATTTCAAGGTTTGATTCTTCATTGGTACTTCCTATTATGCATAATAAATGTGAATTATGTTGGGTTTTATCAAGTATTGATTGATTATGCATGAATATCTATTTTAAGCTTATTCCATGAGTTGATTTATATCTACTGAAGTTATGCATGATGTGAACTATGAAAAAGTATAAACTATTGTGAAGTTTGAGATAGATTACATGATACCCAAAATGAGGGTTTTACTATAATATTGGTGGATTGATTTGAATGACTTAGACATGAATTGATTTTACTCCTTGTTTTATACTCTTGAATTGCATGATTTTGAACATGTGTCCATACAACTACCATGTATTTGATTAAATTACATGACAAGGAGTTTCAAGTTAAAGATGAATTATTGCATGATTTACAAGTCAAGTGATTTCATGATAATTATGGGCTCCCAAGAATGTATTTAATTCATGAAGGACATCTATGACTTTTACAAGTGACAAGTTGAGCCCTATTTCAAGATTCTACCATCTTGTAAGCCATTCACGTCAATTTGAGGGATCAAGCATGCTTACTATTTTATCCTCATGTTCAAGTTAAGCTCACTAGTAGGGGTCAAGCATGTTACGAGTTTTTACCCTCATGTGAATTGCAATACCTACTAGAAGGGGTCAAGTTCATGTTTTGTTTTCTACCCTCTAGTATATGATATATGCCCATGTAGGGGTCAAGTATGTGAATGAGCTACTCATGTCGTGCTATTATGTCTTTTACAAGTTATTAATGTTATATTAAAGTTATGATTATTTCAAGTATTCCGTGGATTAGACTTAGCACGGATTGAGGCTTAAGGTGGGGGCTCGACTCAAGGGGTCCTTATATAAAGTTTTTAGTGTCTAAACTATGTGCCACCATAGGATTATATTTTCCCTTAAAGGGCTCACTAGTGGATCCGTCTAGTTCATGTTTTGCCCTCAAGTGGGGCCAAGTATGGTTTACCTTGGCGAGTAGACCACACCTAGACGAAGGGGTGTCATGCCTCGGATTCCAAGTAGTAGCTCACTTGGTTTTATATATCGATTAAGGTCTCCTCCCACATACGTATATTATTATGTGCAATTTGAATGTTTTACATGCATATTTTATTAGAAGGATTGATCATACATGTCATATTGAGATTATATCCATTGTCTATATTTATGCATTTCGAATACACAGCTTACATCTTTGTTGTATTGCACCCCGCATACTTAGTACATTCTACATACTAATGCATACTCTATACCTACATGATATCACCATGTAGGGACCGGAGCTCCTATCGACCATCCTCCTCCAAGTGCCTAGTTCGGTTCTTAGAGAAAGCTTTGGTGAGTCCTCAACTCCGAGGACAATATCTATTTTTATTCATGTTATGATAAGACTTGTTCTTTAGGTTGGATACTTATTATCATGAGGGTGAGCCCGAGAAGTATCTTAGCCCCTGCTCCATTCCCTAGTAGAGGTGTTGTTGGATACTATGATTGTATATGTTTATGAGCTCGTCTCTTCTTATGTTTTTATAATTATGAAAGACTTCCCTTAGTCCCGCTTCCCTTTTATAATTGAATCTTGTTATTGTCTTGTTTTACTTTCGCAACCAAGGTTGTATACATGATATGCTAAGTGTCTTATTTGGGTTGTCTTCGGACTTCCCATTCGTCGTGTCACGTCTAGGACCTAGGCTTGGTTCATAATATTGAAATGCTATAAGACCTAAATAACATAAAAGTAATTCATGTATAGCTAGGTATTGCCCATACTAGCATCTACAAAAATAGGAGGACTCATGGGGGCTCGTAGCCCCAAGAAGGGTGTTTTTTTGGTCGTCTTCGAAAGGAAGGAAGTTGCATCTTATCTATTCCAAGGGGTCCAATAACCTCCTTAGGAAGATCTTCTTTATAAAGGAAGATTTTATCTTCTTGAAGGATAGGGGCATGCTTCGCAAGAACATTTGCGACTCTATTACTCTCTCTATAGCAATGTCTAATCGTAACATTCTTCTGATGCATTTTTTGTTGAATATCTTCGATCATATTTTGCAATATCCAAGAAGGTCTGGTCTCCCCTTTGATCATGTTGATAATAATCATTAAGTCTAATTCCATTTCAATATTCTTTGATATTTTTGTCACAACACCATGAAATTCCTATTAAGGTAGCATAAGCTTTGCTGAAGTTGTTAGTCTGGAATTGAGCCGGATACGCGAAGGCCATAACTAAGTTCGCTCAAGACTTGACCTCTGATTTCTGATACAATTGAAGCCAACCAGAAAAAGGTCTCTAGTATCGTAGAATAAGAGCACTTGGAGTCAATCATTTCATTCACAGTATGAGTTGATGATGCTCTTCTCTTTTCGAGTTCATAATCAAAGTTATTGCTATTCATAGTGGAGTGGCTGGAACTCCTCTGGCTCCTTACAGTAATTAAGTGGCTTTCACTTCTTTAAAAATGTATTAAGAAATCATCGAAAAATCAATAAATCTCTTCAAATTATTGATCCTCCATGTAAAATATTATGATTATATCACATATAATATTACTTGTATTTTCAATTAACGTTTATAAGTCATCCCATTTTTTATGGCACCTTTTCCTTTGTAGTCCACCCCAAAAAGAATATGAGAAGGTAGGAGTAGTATCTAGAGTAGAATAAAATTTAATAAGAGAAATGTAGTCAAAGTATTTGGATATGCATGGATTAAAAGTAGAATAAATTTTAATAGTGGTAAAATGAATTATGATCACAGTTTCTTGCTTGTCTATTTAAGAAAGCAAATTGCTGGTTGAATCCCTCATCATTTATTTTCATCACCTGTACTACTATAGATGATTGTGTGGCTAATTTTCCTGACGATATAATGAAGGAGATTATGTAGAGGTGTCCTATCAAGTCATTGTTGCGATTGAAATGTGTTTGTAAGAACTGATATGCTCTTATCAAAACCCTTGAATTCATTCAACAACACTTGAAGAATCGTAGCCACCCACAGTTCCCAATTTATGATAATGGTGAAATTCATGATGACGAATGTTTCATAACATTGATTACTGAAGAAAATCCGCAAAAGTTTATAGGTATGAATCGGCTCTTTGTTTCGGTGGACGGGTTGTTTCTTATGGTTGGAGTGATTGATCATGACGTTTCATGTGCATTGTTGAATCCTTCTACTAGGGAAGTGAAACCCCTCCATCTCCCTATCCCTACAGCCACAATCCGTGATGCACCTGTGTTCGGGTTCGGATTGGACCCCTTGACTAATAACAATGAAGTTGTTTACTTTCATTATAACCATTTGAGTGAATATTATGCAACGGTCTATTCCTATCTAGAGACTCATGGAGAATTTTCAAATCTAAAATCCCCTTCTTTACTGATGTGAACCAAACATTTGGTACAACTTATTTGAATGGAGTTTATTATTGGATGCTAACTGATGGCCGCAGTAGCAATTACACTATTCTTTCATTCGACTTTGGGAATGAGATGTTTGAAGAGATTGAAGGGCCAGAGGTCACTCTTTTAATACTTATGTGTTGGATTTGATGTTGATTGATGATTTCATCGCCATCTTGAACTATAACCTATGTAGTATGTTTGAATATGATATATGGGTAATGATCCAACCATTGGTTTGGAACAAACTTGTTACTTTCCAATGCTTCCCACCGACTAAGTATTGTTATGATAGCTCTATGATTTTGACTGCTGAAGATTCTGAACTGATCTCCTATGTGTTCGGAGTAACGAGACGAGGCATCTCGGATTTCAACATTCAAGCTTGAGAAAAGATGCAGAATATGATGACTGTTGTGGAGTTTTTGTTTATAACGAGAGCTTAGTAACAATTAAACAACAAGAGGATGGAGAGCTGGAGAATTAATTGAGCTTAAGCATGTGAATTTGATCGTGTCTGTGAATTTAATGTTAAAAACTCCTCAAGTACTCTGGCTAACTCAGATGAATTACTGTCCTTACTCTACTCGTAATGGTTTGAGTCTTACAGTTTTCAGTATGTACTGCAAATGTTTCAATTTTTATACAATCCATGTTACTGTTACAATAGATAATTTTATCGTTTTGTTACGTCTTTTGGATCGATATTTTTTGCATTACTTTTATCAAATCAACCCATCAAAAACTATATATGCAGCTTTTTTCCTTCAATTGATTTAACTTGTCACTCTGTTGACAATCCTTCTGCAATGCTGGATTGTAACGATGATGATTCGCCTTTCATAACTTCAATTTCCAATAAAGCTGAAGAAAATCCACAGAGGGTTCATTCATATGGGGAAATGAAAGGATTCTTTGTTAATTATGTGATGATTCGTAAAACAAATTTAGTTTGCATATTTTAAAGTTGAAATACGCAACAGTATTCACCGGGTATTATTGTTGTTGAAATATTTAACAGTGAAACTATATCACATTCATGATGTTATGTACGTGTAGATAATAATGTAATGTTTATAATTACCTGCTATTGGATAAAATCCAAGTTAGCTAAAATGTTTTTTCTTCAAAATACAAAACATTCTGTATATGATTTTTTTTAAATTAAATTTTATCCTTATACTAAATAAAAAATTATAAAACATCTAATCAATTAAAAATTAAATAATAATCATTTCATACTCTTTTTGTTCCCTTCCCTTCCCTTTTTGTCGTATCTAGTTCTTTCTTGCTTACCGGTTTTGAGATGAGGGTTCCCAAAAAATAACCTCTCTACATCTATGGTAGTTGTAAGGTCTGTGTACATTCTATCCTCCCCACACTCCACTTGTGGGATTTTACTGGGTATGTTATTGTTGTTGTAGTAATCATTTCATATTATTATACTAATATTAATCATATCATATTTTATACTAAAAATGGAAAGAGTCAAAAGTTGACTGATGATTTTACCCTTCACTAAAAAAAAAGAATAAAAAACTCATAAATAAAAATCTAATTAAATTTTCAATTAAACAATCATATTTTAATGCAAACGAGTCCAATGATTTCTTTACCTTTCAAAAGTTGAAAAGAAAACCATATTAGCCTGCAATCACTATTATTTCTCCACATTAATACATAAGTTGTTAGGTTAAGACATTAAATTGGAATTCTATTAAATGATAAATAATAGTAGCTATAATGATATTTTAATTGGAAAAATTACTTTACCACAAATTAAGTCATTTCGTCCTAGAATTAACATAACATAGATTTTTTGTAGAAGTAATAGCCGGACAGAATTATTCAACTAATTAAAACAAATATTTGTTGTCAATTAAGAAGACTTTATCATTTTATTATGAAATTTAAAGGGGTGCAAGAAAAATTAAAAAACTATAATTAGTTATGTATAAAATTTAAAGGGTTATATCACAATAAATAGGCTTATATCCTTCATGATATGGAATAAAATAGGTTCATGAGAACCATGAAAGGTATATATTCATATTTTAATCATTGTGGTTATATCTCTATCAAATTGATTTTATGCATAATTTCATTTCTTTTAGATTATTAGTATTGATAGATACTTTTGTTTGTTTCATTTGAAATGATAATGTTGTGTGGTTTTTTTTATAGGTGTACTACAAACATATGATAGAAACAACAATTATAGATTCGTCTTTTAAGCAAATTCAATAAGGTAATCTCATATTTTACACCATCAAGATGGGAAGAGGCTTAAATTTTGAGTAAAAATTAGATAAAAACTATTTTGTAATGTGACATCTGTTTTTTGGACTGTCATATAAAGAGAAAGACAGGGAGAAGAAGTGTGAATGATGGAGAAAATAAATAGTTCGATGTCGAATTGATAATAAGTTATTTCACTTGTATCGGTTATATCATCTTCATTTTGTTGCTCTCTTCCTTGATTCAATTTCTAGTATATTTCAAAAAGTTGGTGTTTCATAGATATTGTAACCACGAATTAGAACTTTTTTTCTCTAAGATTTCTTGACATTTACTTTTATGGAATTCGTCAGTAAAATATTGTAATTATTATCAAAATTAAAATAAATTTTTTGTGAGTCGCCATGAGTTAAAAAAGAATTTGTTATTAGTCTTGATCTTTTTTTTTTGGTTAAAACTTGTTTGTAACTTATACATGTAAGCATTTTAAAATTTGTACGAAATAAATATAATTTTAGTGGACTTATAACATAGAAATATGTACGAAAGGCATTGAGGAAAAGACAGAAATTACAATAAAGAATTTGACGTCTTTCGTGGGACAAAAACTTTTTAATTTCTTCATTGACTTAACTAAGTAGAATCAACAATAATTGTTTTTATTACTCAAACGTAGAATTTAACAATATTCGTATGATTATTTAAACTTATACACTCAATGATATGGGATATACGCGCAGAGTGCATATCCAAAAACTAGTATATAAAAATGAGACATCTCTTAACAGTATCGGGGTTGAACTCATCAAAAAGCTACAAATGCAGCTTTTTTCCAGTCATTGTACTGGCTGGGGGTATTCGATTGATCGAACTACTATGGTGCCAGCGATAATTTCCCAAAGGAAAATTGGGGTGAGATTGCCTGTGAAAATCCTGGTTACTTAAATGTGTCTACAAATGCTTGTATACTCTTATCAAAAGCCCTCATTTCATTCAACAACACTTGAAGAATTGTAGACTCTACAGCTCCTGAACGTTATTCTTAGATGTTGTCTTAATCTATAAATGAGCTTCAATAAATTCATGCTATAACAAAGCGTGCATGTTGAAGTCGCACAACATCAGCCTATTTTCTTTAGTGTGTCAAAGTCTTGAAGTACCTATTTTCTAGTTGTTAGTTGTTACTTTATTATTTATTTAAGTCATTTATTTGTGTACTAGTGCAGAGTTTGTTTCCTAGAGTTTAGGGAAAGTGATTTAGTGGAACTATGATAGTGATTTAGCTGGAATATGATTCCTGTAAGCCTATAAAAAGGCTATGGTATAAAAAATATATCCAGAAAAATCTTTCCCTGCAAATGTTCAATTCAACTTTCTCTTCTCTGTTTTTCTTTTCTGTTATTTGTTCTTCTCCATTACAAGCTTCCTATGTGCTCAGTTCTACATTTGGTATCCGAGCCAACACAATGAATGATCTTTAAGTAGTTGGTGGAGTAAAAAAGCTGAATAACCAAAATTATACTACATGGGCAGCATGTATAATGTCTTATATATAAGACCAAGATCTTTGGGAATTTTTCAATAAAAGCGATATTACACAACCAGTGGAAGAGGATGCAAACAAAACATTGCAAAAGTGGAAGATCAAAGCAGGCAAAGCAATGTTTGCACTCAAAAAAACAATCGATGAAGATGTGTTGGAGCATGTTTGTGATGCAAAAAGGCCAAAAGAAGCCTGGGACACACTTGCTGCACTTTTCTCAAAGAAGAAAGATGCA
This sequence comes from Solanum clarkiae, assembly GCA_011800125.2. NCBI lineage: Eukaryota > Viridiplantae > Streptophyta > Magnoliopsida > Solanales > Solanaceae > Solanum > Solanum clarkiae. Next base: position 23,594 of record JAABOM020103888.1, read on the forward strand.
AGGTTACAACTTTTGGGGAGTGAGTTATTATCAACGGAGCAACGTGATATGACAATTTTCCAATACTTTGACAAAGTCAAGAGGATATGTCGTGAAATTTCAGATTTGGATTCAACAGCGCCAATTGGTGAAACCATGGTAAAAAGAATTATTATCCATGGTTTGAGACCTTAATAAAAAAGTTTTGTTGCTGCTGTATAGGGATGGCCAAATCAGCCATCACTTGTTGAGTTTGAAAACTTGTTTGCTGGCTAAGAAGCTATGACGAAGCAAATGGCGGTACTCTCGATGAAAAATGAGGAAGAAGCACTCTGCACCAACAAAAGCAAGAATATCAAGCATTATACTATTGGTGGATCCAAGAAGAAAATATTTCATGGAGATGAAAATTTTCAGACAAGAGAAGTTTCAAAGAATCGCAAGAATGACAAAAGATTCGACCGAAAGTGTTACAATTGTAGGAAGAAGGGTCATATGGAAAAGGACTATTGGTCCAAGAAACAATCCGTGGAAAGTAATGTTGCTACGTCCAATTCAAATGAAAAAAGTGAAGATGCTTGGGATGCTAAAGCATTTTTTGCTATAGAAGTGGAGGACTTAGTACTTACAATAATAATATCTGAATCAATTGATCATGAGAATGACTAGATCGTTGATTCGGGTTGTACAAACCATATGGTAGGTGATAAATAAAAATTGTAGAATCCATCAGTAGGGTAGCTATGTTGTGGTGACAACCAATAATTCAAGGTTACTGATAGCTCATATTGGTAACACGACAGTTTCTCTTCCACGAGGGGTCAATCAAATGTCACTTTAAAACGTCTATCATGTTCCAGGTATGAAGAAAAACTTGCTTTATGTGTCACAATTAACAACATTTGGAAACTATGTTCTATTTGGTCCTCATACCGTGAGGATATATCACGATCTCAAGAACTTAGAAAATCCAATTATGAAGGGGCGTTGGCTAGAGTCAGTCTATGTGATGTCTGCCGAGTCAGCATATGTCGTAAAGATGAAAAATAATGAGACTACTGATTTGTGGCATACTAGATTGGGTCGCGTAAGTTATTTGAAGCTAAGTGTGATGATGAAGAAGTCAATGATCAAGGGTCTTCCTCAACTTAAAGTAAGAACGGAAATCATTTGTTCAGGGTGCCAATATGGTAAAGCTCGTCAATTGCCATTTGAAGAGTTAAAATTTAAAGCTAATGAACCACTACAATTGGTTCATTCTGATGTGTTTAGACTAATTAAGCAATCATCAAATGGTGGAATGAAGTACATGGTGACTTTTATTAATGATTTCTCTAAGTATGTCTGAGTTTTCTTTATGAATGAAAAATTTGATTCCTTTAATAAATTAAAAGAGTTCAAGGAAGTAGTTGAGGGAAAAGTAGGCAAAAAAATTCGTTGTTTAAGAATGGATGGGAATACAACTCAATTGATTTCTCTTAGTACCTAAGGAAATACAGAATTCGTCATCAATATTCTTGTGCATACACGCCGCAGCAAAATGGCATCACATTGAGAAACAATAGGCATTTAGCAGAAATATGTCGCACTATGTTTCATGCCAAAAATGTTCCAGGAAGATTTTGGACAGAAACACTGAGGACTGCAGCATTTGTCATCAACAAACTTCCTCAACAAGGGTTAAGTTTTCTTTCACCCTTTGAGAAGTTATGGAGTGTGAAAGCTAATGTCAGTTACTTGTGAGTAGTTGGATGTGTATGCTATGTTTTTATACCTGATCATTTACGTACCAAAATGGACAAGAAAGTTGTCACAGCCCAATCCTAGGGTTGTGACCAGTGCCTGATAGGGGTACTTAGACACAGATTAACCTAAATTTCTCAATTTATTCGACTTGAAAACCTGCCGAAATTTTGACAGAGTTTCCTCTGTTTTATTAACTAACCTCACTTGTAAGTAAAACTCAGCAACATCCCAGGCAATAGTATAAATACATATTTCTATATACATAAACATAAATGTGAGCCGATAAGGTCTCCGTTGCGGTCCTGTCGCCTAATAATCATGTCATACATACGTAATGCGGTCTCGCCGCCTGTTCAAGTATCAAAAACATACAATAGTCCGTG
>JAABOM020103925.1:0-25695 GCA_011800125.2 Solanum clarkiae
CCTGAGAAACAGATGAAGTGATGAAAGAACAGCGATGGAGAAATTGTCGTCGCCGACCTATCAATCTGATTAATCTTTCTCTCCAGTTGTGAAATGGCTGGAAGGATTTGACCGGATGAGCTCGTCAAAAAAAAACTCCACGGGGGTTTCAGTTCTTAAACCCCTTAAATTCTACACCAAAAACACCTCCGAAACTGAATAAATTGCCTTCTTAGTCGTCGTCGTTGCTTCCGTCGGTGTAAATTTTTCGATGTCATCGTGTATTTCTCCGATCTTTCTCTCTCTAGAAACTGATCTTTGTTTCCGTCGGTGTCGAAATTTTACGGAGAAGTTGTCGGCGCTGCTTTGAGCGACCCATAGCCACATCATACATAATATATATACCAACCACTCAGAACCCCTAGAATCAAAAATAGATATTGGATTCAGTGCGCAGGGTAGCATGTAATCACTTGTCAGCCTAATAAACTAGCATATATTGGTAGCCTCAGACCATACACACATTTAAGCAAGAGTCGAGCTCATTGTGCATACCTTTCATATGTTCGTAGCTCTAGCCAGCCTCTTTCAAGCCCTTTTATAGTCATATAATGTAAGAATTCAGGTAATATAGCAGCTACAGCCAACACAACCCTCAATACAACAACCACTGTTCCATTACATTACTATATATAATAAGAGGGAGTTGAAGTAGCTCAAGCAGGCAGCAGGTCGACATGCCTGGTTGAGCTGTCTGCTTCCTCTTATAATTATGCGGGACCCACAAAAATTATTTGAAGATTTTTTAATTGAATCTTTTTAAAGTAGCTGCTCAGTAATTTCACAATATTACCCCTAATAACTAATTTTCACAATTGAAGGGCCCATAAAAGTATTTCAGAAATTATTTAATTTAATTTATTAGAAGGAGTTGCTTAGTGATTTAATGATATTGCCCCTTTTTAGAGTAAAAATTAAAATCATTTAATCACTAAACTATATTTAATTAATATTGATAATATTTATTGACATCTAATAAAATAATTAAATAGCATTTAATTATATCATTAAAAATAATTGTGTGAATAACTATTAGGAGGGTGCATTGCACAGGATTCAGTAACTAGTCATATATATACAATACACATATAACTTCCACCATATACAACATATAATCCACAACTCAATCCATAAACAATACATTTGTACATATCCCATCTCAAAAACGCATGTATTTCAACTCAGTCTAAGGTGTAGAGAAATCTAGCCTACCTGGCAAACAATTCCTCAAATTTCGAGTCAATCCACCTGAGTCTTTCCCCTTCGAATTACTTCCCGACGTTGTTTAACTGTCGAAACATAAGTCACAGGATCATTACGACTGATTTGCTTGTGAAATCTCAGGAAATGGATGAAATCACATTTATTATGATTAAAATAGAGAAAAAATGACATCCACACCGAAAATGCCGAACCAACTCCCGCAAAATGATCTGCACATTACCCCGAGTCTATAGACAGAAATTGAACCCAAAGTAGATCCCAGAAGAAAGTGAAACGACTCAAATATGAAGTTGCATTTTTTATAGGAAAATATTTCTTACACAACTTCTTGGGAAAACTCAACAAAAATACAGCCAAATTAACATGAACCAAGCATGTCACAACATGCCTCTCCAAAAATAGAACAATGTAGACACAAATGTCACTCAATTTTGTTGAGAAATGACCGAGATATCGCAATGTAAAGTTTTCACTCATTTTCTATATATAACTCGTGAAACGCAGAGATTTTACCTTGAAATATTAGGCGGATCCCAAATTTGACTTCACCAAGGTATTCCTTGCGAAAACTCCGAGGCGCATAGACCTTTAAATCACCCAAATCAGATTAAAAATGCTCCCAAAATTTCCATGTAAATATATATTGATATATTCTCCTGGAAACAGGTATATATACAGCTAGTTGCTCTCTTTTGCCACTTTACTGCCATGTGGCAGCACCAGGTCATGCCACGTGGTAGCCCCAGACATGCCACATCACTCCTTTTTTTCCTTAACCATGCAATCCCTTTTCCCGCTTTCTCAGGCTCATTCGGACTCCAATTTTTGCAAAGGAACTATGTAACCCTATGGATTTTGACGTTCCAGATCTAACGGTGCAATCAGATTTCCAATGGGGCTTCTTAAGATAAAGTGAGGGTCCTACCTTTTTATCTGCAACTTTTAATAGAAGGCCCCGGGGGGAGGGTCAAATCGCATCTGGACGTCTCCCGTATCAAACAAAGGGTCATCCCAGAACAAAATTGACATTCTAGAGTTAATCACACTATCAAAATTCTATTTCAAAGCATGATTCCTAAAGGGGCGTTGACTGAGTCAACTATTAATCAATTACGGAGGCTAAATTGTAAGCCATGATATAAATATAATAGACATGCTCCTAGCCTAATTCGACAGTTCTGGAGCTAATGGAACCGTTAGAATTCTATTCCGAGGTCGTTTACTAGGATTTTATCTAAAAAATTATTTTATAAGTATAACTTCCAGCTAACTAAAAAATTCACATAACTCTAACACAACCCAACCAATAGCCATCCTAATAGTCTCCACAAATTCCTAATGGCCCGAGGTCATTGCACACAGAACTCAAATCAATTATATAACTGCAATCCATAGAAATGATCTGGAGGGTCATTACAACATCCCTCACTAATAATACTTTCATCCGTGAAAGTACGAATCCAGGCATACCTGTAGGCTCCAGTCCACACCATTAGTGTATCAGTTAGAAAATGCTCCGTATCCCATAATAGACCAAAAATGACCCATAGGATGACCAAATAATGCCAGACCACAGCTAACATACTCATATTCACACACAAGGCCTAAACCTCTTCCCTTTCCTGTCCAATCCACCTGACAGTGCCACTAAACATTCACTGATGCAGCAACTGCCGAACAGGCCATCCACTGAAAGGACTACCAGTACCTCCCTTCATAGCCAGACATTCATTTATAACTTCTCAAACATGATCTACAGTAGCAATTACCAATCAGCCTCATTATGTAGCGTTTAACAATCAATCCTTGGAATGAACTCCAACAGCAGCCACCAGTGCTTATGATCACCAAATTGATGCTACACAACATAGTAGTTAGCCCAATAAGCAAATTCATGCTACACAACATAGTAGTTAACTCAATAAGAATAATCAGCCACTCACAATGGCCACACTAGATCCGGGTATGACCCCTATAATATTTTTCTCCAAACCTCCCTCAACAACATCTGATGATCATCTAACTCATAAAATCATACTGGAGTACGAGTAATTCATCAAGAATTCAATGGAACAACGACATGCAAAAAATAGCATGTATAACAGAATAAGCTAGAGGTAGGGCTAACTCAGACGTAATCGGTCCAACCCATTTTGAAATCTCAATAGGGCTAATATATCGAGGCCAAGCTTACTTCTCCTTCCAACCCACATAACTTTTCTTAGGGGTGACAACCTCAGAACTGATCTATCCTAATCTCAAATTGTACGAACTAGCATCCATGGTTGGTATAACCTCGGGTGCCGACTTGAAGCTGTCCTTAGTCTATCCCGAACACCCCGAACCCTAGCAAAGGCTCCCTATAATAAGTCTATACTATAGGGGCCCAGTTTTGTAGGCTCAATCCAGCCAACTAGAGTACAACATCGGCAACCACATCACAGAAACAAGTCGATCCGACCCCAGGGCAATATCAAAACTGAGACCCTCTATCAATATAGCTCGACTCCCGTATCACAATCTTGAAGAACCACCATACCAAATCCCCCACTAATAAAAATGAACCTTCTACTACCTCAATACTTGACCTAGGATAAAAGAAACTCGAAACCCGTACTCAAGTAGGCGATAAGCTAAGAAATGTACCTAACACTGTAAAACCATAACCTAGGTACCAGGTAACCCAGCAAAATGACCAATACTCCCACTGGAAAGCATAGTCAGTAATTCGAATAACACATTCTCAGCCAGCTAACAAGTGTAACAAGTTCCCAGGGCAAAGTGCATGGCAGATCAGCTAATAACGTAATGATATCCCATATGACAATAGACAATCCACCTTGCCCAAGGTATAATATTTATCTCATTCCCTGTCACCCAAGGTTAGGTGAACCATATATCAATAGAATCATAACCATAGGGGCACAAGGTATAGCTAGGGGTATAACTGACAACCGACCTCTCTAATATGGTGTACACCAGTATCAGACTACCCAATCCTATAGTCAATTATAAAAAAAGGTCATATGCATAAATCATAAGGTTTTGGCTTACATTCAACCTCCAACAAGATATAATCGTAATATAGGTGATAATTACTCAGAACCCCATTAGATATAGCATACCTTTTCGTATTAGGAAACCCAACAGGTCAAACCAACAGCTAAATAATCGAATATGGATATACAAAGAGAACCAATGCTTAGCATTACCTCATATGCAACTTATCTCACCTTTGAAATCTTTATTAGGAGTGCTCACAACCCACACAACATTTAACTAGCAATTCACATACAAATACATAATTTTGGAGTGCTCACAACCCATACAACGTTTAACCAGCAGTTGACATACAAATACATAATTTTGGCACCAATAACATCTCCCATAGTAAGATGCATAGCCATCATCAACCAAGCAATGGATCACGAAGCCTGCCTCTGAGGCTCCCACAATCTCACTTCTTGTAGGCTCCCTATCCAACTGTCAAAACTCGAGGGCATCCTGCCCTGCTCAACAGGCTCCGTCCCTGCTCCCTATCTAGTACTAATGATGCAACAATTTCTTTGCCTGGAATCTAACCTCTATGGAATATCCACATAAGGGAACGAATGAAGCCAAAGTCTCAGAAATCGAAGAACCATCAAAAAGCCGCACAACAAGAAAGAACAACGTAGGAAAGTTCCTAAATATCCTATAGCCTCTTGGAGATATGTCACGAACATCTACGCACCCATCCACAGAACTCTACTAAATGGGAGTTGTATATAGTTGAGACCAGTGAACATTAAGCTCTGATACCACCTTGTCATGACATGATCTCGATCATAATGGTGCTTGCTAAATTCCACCTATAGGCAAGCCAATTATCCAACCCCAAGGTACCGTCCTAGTTCTCTCTAATCACAATCATAACTAAAATAGTAACATAAATTATGGAAACCTACCCAGAACCTAGAAGTCAACTTTACAGAGCCATAATAGACACAAGGACATATCATATACATCTATCAATAGCCATAATAATATACAAAATTGGGACTATACCGATATATATATAACTCTACTATACAAGGCCAATGTCAAAGAAAAAGATGGTCATCATAAGAAAAGAGACTGTGACGAAGCTAGAGCTGTTGGCACTTACTCAAATGAAGTCTCCTATGTGCTCCTGAATCCCCAACTCAGAAATTATGATTTGTACCTGGACCTGTGCCATGGAAAGATGCAAAAATGTACGATATGGAGTACCAAAAAGAGACATTCAGTAGGCATCATCAACCGATCGAGTGAAATATAGTAAATTTAGAAGAGTCAAATATAAAGAACTACAACAGGTCTAGCCAAGTCGGAACTTAAATCAAGGATACAAACATGTATGAAAACCCTCAAACCATAACTGAGCCAACCAAGGAGATAAACAATGATAACTGAACCAACCCAAATGATAAACAACGATAACCTGAACCAACCCAAATGATGAACATCGATAGCAGCTGAAGAAAACTGTGTAGGCTCATACAACAACTACCCCCAACTGAGGCACAGTGTTGTATGCATGTGCAAGGCCCTAGTATCTATGCCTATATGTCAACTAGGCCCCTATAAGCCCAGCAGGTACATCCGTGCACAATACTGATCAATCAAATCATAATAGAAACCAACTTCCAATATCACATGATCATAGGTTGGTTGTACGTGAGTGTGAGGCCCTAGTGTCTAAGCCTGAATGCCCCGTGAGCCCTCATAAGCCTAGAAGGTACACCCATGAAAAATTAGGGTGTGAATAGCTTTGTGTATCCACGGGTAATCAATTATGAGGCCTCACCCCAACAATCACAAGTCAACCGGGTCTTCGACCCTATCCCCACACGTGGCATCCGATCTAAAATGTACATATGTAACAATAGGACGTATTACCCATGGGAAAAAGAATCGCCCTCGCATAAGCAATGATGTCACAACTTAGAATATCAATCATGGGCCAAGCCCCCAAAGTGGAATTGATGGTGTCCACAACCCAAAATATCAATCAATAGGGCCTAGCACCAAATGTAGTCAATAGGGTTCCAGACCCAAAATATCAGCAAGTGCTCGGACCTCTTTAAAATTGACACCTAGTCTCAGACTCTCGGACGTGACCACTGGAAAATAGGACCACGGGGCGCGTCACTTGAGGTATCAAACACTTGAACATGATTATCGGAGACTTGAAGTACAGAGTGCGTCATCTAAATCATGAAGCGTACAACCTCTTAATCTCTCTCTAGTCTATCCGAATTCGGATCTCCCAAACATATCATCTATCTCGGCAAGAATCATCCCCCATCGAACCGCACATAACTAACACCTCTCTCAAATACCACAAATACCCCAACATCAGATGCAAAGAACCTATGCACAATAACTATTCGCAGTACATCAAAGTATATATGTCACAGATCACTATAGGATCACGTCCAACCAAGGCCAAGTATACTATAACCTTATTAACCAAAAGTTCCCAAAGTAAAAATCGACAACCATAGGTATATCATAAATATCCAAGATAACCAAACCCAGTAGAGTAGTATCTATGCCAGGATCAGGCCACAAAAAGACATATAGTCAACAAATATTCTCACAACCAGCCAATCTTAGTAGCATCAAGCCATGCACCCATACAGACACAAGTCAAGTAAGAACACATACTTGTCCCATGGCATTACTCGATACTTGGCCCTGACCTTCCCCTTCCCCGTGTAAAGCAACACATAGAACAGGATTAATGTAACCTAAGCTAAGGACCAAGAGGCTAGACAATCAGAAGGAAGTCATCTACCAAGAACCATATTGTAGCTCAACTATTATAAAGGATATCTCCTAAAGCAACCATGTGCCAGCCTAGTAATAATATACCTTTCTCAAAATAAGGTACGAGTCCCTAGGAATGTCCCATGTAGTTAGTGTCTTATCACAGACAGCCTAGGAAAACCATAGGTTATAACGTTGTCAAGCACCAAGAGGGTACCCTTGGCATGGCCGGCACTCAGAAACTATTGCTAGCTACTAAACGAACCAGTTGGCCTCGTCACATTCATTTAATCATGACTAACAACATAAGACATCAATGATCGAGAAATATTTAATGAAAGGCAATAATAATTTGATAATCATGGGCTAAAGGCTAAAAACCTATGAATCAACTGAGTAAGACTATTATGAAAGAAATTAGCCAAAAATAATCCAATCACAACTCAACAGTCTAGTCTATGAAGCCTTTATCCATCAATAAAGTGGTGCCAATGACAGACCCATGGCCACCTCAAAATAGAATAAAATAAGTCTAAACTCAAAGCTAGAATAGAACTTGATATCCTATTATAGTAGGAGAGGGCTCACCAATCAACTGAATGTATATAGATTCTTAACAGGGTGCATGTTGATGACCGGTAGTATCTGTATCTACATCATGAAAAGATGCAGGCCCAAATAAATGTCAATACATAGAATGTACAAGTATGTAATATCTTAGAATGAAACATGTAAGGATAAAGTAACATCAACTCAAATAGCTCAACTTACACAGTAGGAAACTCAATCAGCAAGTCAAGGGTCTAAAGTATGAATGCAGTTTAGAAAATGACCACTCATATACCATCTAGTCCAATCTACTCAAAGTACTATCAAGGCCTATTTGGGAGTTCTCTAACCAATAACCATCACCTATGATCCGATGATGATACGATGAAGTGATGTTGTTTCCATATCCATCCAATACCTTGCTACGGTAAAGGATATACCATCAGTGGATCCAAAATCGGTGACATCAAATCCTCTTTTTTAAGACAATAGGAAACATTTGATTTTATGGTTCAATCCTCTCCTATGTCGGCTATGTAGTTATTGAGTTTGAGTTAGACTTACTCTTACTCAATTCAGTGCTCAATACTCATCCCAAGACTCAACATGTTCATAAGAAATCAATCAATGGCTAACTCATTCAACTAGTCTTATTGGACATTTGTCAACTCAATTCATCACATCAACTATCAACTCTTTGATAATTAGGAACACTCTTTTTTGATATAGCTCATTGACCCATAAAGACCCTCTATCATTCATCAATCCAACATCATAGTATTCAGAAAATAAGAGTGGGGTTAAAACATTTAGGAAATCTATAAACATTATGCTCATGCATACCCATTTAAGTGCAATATGTAAAAATAACAAGAATTCTTTTGAGGGTTCATATAGAAAAGTAAAATAATATATTTTGAGTATTCAATTCATAAACATTGTAATTCACACAAAATAATAGAAATACATTAGAATATAAGAAAAACCTTCAAGAAACATCCATGGAAAACTTAATTCATTCATAACTCCAACAGTTCCGGTTATGGGGTACATGGAAGGACAAAATCCATGTTCTAGTTATCTTTACATACCTGGAAATTTTGAATCTAGAAATAGCTTGGGGGAATTCACAAGATTATCCTTAAACACTAGCTTTTTTCTTACTTTAACCTTGCTCTAAGTTGGAGAGGGTGTTTTAGTATAAAAAAAATTGAATGGTTATGTTTAGGGACGTGTTTAGGTATAAAAATGTCAAATTAAGGCTTTGAAAGGGTGGAAAAACACAAAAATAACCCTTCTTAAAAATATTATCAAAGTCTACATGGACCAATCTATGGCCCGTAGAAATTTTCATGGCCCATAGGAACCAATCTGTTAGCTTTTGTGTAATTTTCAGGGTTTCTGGATTGATTCCATGAGCCAAATCTACGGCCCCTAGAAGAATCTACGACCCATAGTTGGATCCGTCAATTTTGGGACTCAAAATTGGACTTTCTAAAATATTTCCACGAGTTGACAATATGGTATGTAACTTAAACCACGGCCCGTAAGTCATCTCGCAACTCAACTCTACTCTGGTAGTCTGTAGTAAAATGACCATAATTTTTACTCCGAACTCCAAAATGAGGTGAAATTGGTGGCGTTGGAAAGCTAATGCAAAGAGATTTTATTTGGTAGGTCATGGGTCACCTAGTTCTTTGTATTCTAAGAGCTATGGTCTTTTAATTTTGACCCTTATATAATCTAACACGATAAATTCACTAGATAGTAAGGTTTTGAACTCGATTAAGTGCTAGAGGTCTCTTATGACCCTAATCCACTTCCCACATATAAGAATGAAGATTAAAACATAGGTACATATAAGAATAGAATTGTGGAGTGTCCCAATATCATCCCCTTGGGATCATTCATCCTCGGATGATGAGAAACTAGGAAACCTATTAAGCCGAAACACCATTAGGAACTCAAATACTCTGATACGTGAATACTCATACTCCAGAAATCAACTTCAACTCAGGATTGAGTATTAAAAGACTATTTCAAACATCGTCATTATGCACGAATACAATTAATGATATACATACCCAAATACGCATAGACTCAAGTGGAGCATCAACTCAGAGATAAGAACTCAAATCAACAATAAGAAAGTGACTCAAAGAATAGAAATGAATCATTACAATCAATTTCATCATTAGTAGTCACGAATAGGTGAGGGTATCTAGCCTTCATATCCTCAGCAAGCTTCCCATGTAGCCTCTTCAACGGATTGACTTCTCCATAATACTTTTACAGATGCAACCTCTTTGGTTCTCAACTTGAAAATTTGATGATCAAGGATTTGGATTGGAATTTCTTCATAATTTAAACTATCCTTCACTAGTGCTTTCAAGGAGATAACCAAGGATGGACCTCCCAAACACTTCTTAAGCATAGAAATATGAAAGACCATATGGATGGCTGCAAGTTCTTATGGTAGCTCCAACTCATAAGCTACCATTCCAACTCTCTTCACAATTTGGTAGGGACTAATGTATCGAGGACTCAACTTTCTCTTCTTCGTAAATCTCACTACACCATTCATAGGTGATACTTTCAAGTATACCCAGTCATTCACTTCAAACTCTAGGTCCCTTCTCCTAACATCTGTGTAGGACTTCTGGCGACTTTGTGCAATTCTCAATATCTTAGATAATCTTTACCTTCTCCATAGCCTGGTGTACCAAGTATGGCGTAATCAATCCTGCTTCACCTAACTTAAACCATCCAATCAATGCTCTACATCTTCAACCATAGAAAGCCTCATAAGAAGCCATTTAGATGATCGAATGAATTTTTTGGTCATAGACAAATTCAATCAGAGGCAAGTGGTCATCCTAATTACCTTTGAAGTCAATGATGCAGGTCCTCAACATATACTTCAAAGTGTGTATCATCCGCGCTTCCTGACCATCAGTCTGAGGGTGGAAAGGAGTACTAAGGTTCACCTTTAAATCTAGTCCTTTCTGAAAGGACTTCCAGAATTGGGCAGTGAATTGAGATCCTCTATCTGATATGATAGACAAAGAAACTCTATGCAATCTGACAATCTCTCTATTATACAATCGGGCATAATCCTCTATCGTAGTCATTACTGACAAGAAGTGGGTTGATTTAGTCATCCTATCAATAGTCACCCAAATCGAATCATGTTGTCTACGATACCTTGGTAAGCCTGTGATGAAATCTATATTGATTATCTCCCACTTCCATTCTAGAATTTTCAAAATTCTGGGCTACTCCACATGGCCTTTGGTGCTCAACTTTTACTTGTTGGCAGTTTGGGCACTTAGAAACAAAGTGTACAATATCTCTCTTCATCCTACTCCACCAATAAACCACTATCAAGTCATGGTACATTTTGGTAGACCCTGGATGGATAGATTATTTATAATTATGGGCTTCTGACATGATTCTTTCTTGAATACCATCAATATCTGAAACACACAATCTTTCTTTGGTATCTCAATACCCCATCTCCCCCTTTGACAAATGCCATTACTTTCTACTCATGTATATCTTCCTTCAATTAGAGTAACATAGGATATTGGTCTTGTTTCTCCTTTACCTCTACCACAAGATATAATGTAGACGTTATGCACAAGTATTCCAACTTCACCAGATTCATCTAGTTGAACTCCTAATTCCGGTAGTCTATGCACCTCTTTAGCAAACTTTTTCTTCTCTTCTTCCACATTAGCAGTGCTTCCATAGACAACATGTTAAGAGCATTAGCAACCACATTAGCTTTACCTGGATGGTAGAGGATGCTCATGTTATAGTACTTGAGCAGCTCAAGCCATCTCCCCTGTCTCAAGTTAAGCTCTTTCTAGGTGAATACATACTGCAAGCTCTTATAGTTTGTGAATACATCAATATGTTCTCCATATAAGAAGTGGCATTGAATCATGGCTACAAACACCCCCGCAGCCAATTCTAAGTCAAAAGTGAGGTAGTTCCCCTCCTGGTTCTTAAGTTTCCCGTGAGCATAAACTATCACCTTACCTCTTTGCATCAGAACACATCCTAATCCTATGCTAGAAGCATCATAGTAGATCACAAAATCATCAGTTCCCTCAGGTAGAGTCAACACTTGTTTTGAACTCTTCAAAGCTCTTCTCATATTCATCGGACCACTAAAACTTAGCTTTCTTTTGAGTCAGCTTAGTTAATGATGAGGATATGGAAGAGAATCCCTCAACAAATTCGCAGTAGTAATCAGCCAAACCTAGAAAACTTCTTATGTCAGTTGGAGAGGTAGGTCTAGGCTAGTTCTTAACTGCCTCGATCTTCTACATATCCACTCGAATACCATCACTTGAGACAACACGGCCCAAAATTGACACCAATTTAAGTCAGAACTCACATTTTGAAAATTTGGCATACAACTCCTTATCCTTGAGGGTCCGAAGAACAATTTGGAGGTGATTGCCCTTCTCTTCCTCATCTATAAAGTATACCAAAATATCATCATTGAATACAATCACGACCATATCAAGGTACTATCTAAATGCTTTGTTTATCAAGTCCATGAAAGCGACAGGAGCATTGGTCAATTCGAAGGATATTACCAGAAACTCAAAGTGACCTTATCAGGTTTGAAAGCCATCTTTGGGATGTCACATTCTCTCACTTTCAACTTATGATAGCCTGATCTGAGGTCTATCTTGGAGAAACCAGTGGTACCCTAAAGTTGGTCAAACAAGTCGACAATCCTTGGAAGGGAATATTTATTCTTAATGGTTACTTTATTCAACTGGCGATAATCTATACATATTCTAAGGGAACCATCATTCTTGTGCACAAATGGGACAACAACATCCTATAGAGTGACACTTGGCCTAATAAATCCTTTTTCTAATAGAACCTTCAACTGCTCTTTTAGTTTTATCAATTTTGTGTGAGCCATTCTATATGGCAAAATAGAGATAGGGTAGGAATCAAGGAGAACATCAATCCCAAAGTCGATCTCTCTATCATGAGAGACTCCAAGCAAATCATCAGGGAACTCATTGACAATTAGAACTAGCTTAAAAGGTACAAACTCTACATCATCATCCATAACTCGCATGATGTGATAGATACATCCTTTAGAAATTAATTTTATAGCTCTAAGGTAGGAAATAAACATATATCTATGGGCACTACAGAACCACCCTTCCACTCTATAACAATCTCATTCAAAAATTGGAATTTGACCGTCCAAGTTCTACAATTAACAATAACAAACGTGAAGCCAATCCATGCCAAAAATCTCATCAAATTCAATCATCTCTAACTCAACTAAGTCTTCCAAAGTATCTCCATGATAGATAGACACTGTGCAATCTCTATATACATTTTAAGCTAGAATGGACTCACGAATAGAAGTAGAAACATTGAAGGGCTCAAGAAGACACTCAGAAAAGATCTCAAACTTACTAGCCACATATGGAGTTATAAATGATAAAGTGGCACCTAGGTCAAGAAAGGCATACACATCATAGGAAAAGACTCGAAGCATACCTGTGATAATATCTGGTGTAACTTCCTGATCCTATCAATTTCCTACCACATACAGATTGCTTGCAACCCTACACATATTAGTTGTGGCACCTCTTAAAATACCACTAGTTTGTGGTGTAGCCGAAGAATGACCTTTATTACCTCATAACCTGATGTGCCAATAAAATACAATACATTTGATGCTTGAAATTTAGGATTTTATGTGTTCTCAATGCAACATTTATGATTTTTATGTGTTTTTGGTGTTTAGTTTGCAAGAAATAGGTTGGAATGGCTTTGGGGATAAAGTGCAGAAGATCTCTAGTTTTTGATAGTTTACGGGACCCTCTATGAGTCGTAGAGCATTCAACAAGTCATAGAGTGGGTTTCGTGAAGATTTTTAGTGAAAGATGAGATCTGAAGTTCAGTCATATGAGACCTCTATATGAATCGTAGATCACTCTATGAGTTGGATAGGGAGGTTTCGTGAAGAATTTTAGTAAAAGACAATGTGATGCAGATGAAGACTAGGAGAGAGCAATACAAGTCATGAATCAGTCTACAACTCGTAAAGTGGATTGTAGAAGTAAAGTCTAAGATCTCAAGAGCTAAATATGAGGCCCTGATTACGACTGATAAATCACTTTACGAGTCATAAGGACCTTTCATAGAAAGTCACCGACTAGTTTTTCTATTTTTTAGAACTTAATTATAATTACTATAAATAGTACTTTTTAGGTTATTATTAAGGAGAGTACAGTAGAGAATCTCATTAGAGGGTACTTTTAGGGTTTTGTACTGGGAGACCTCAATTTTGGAGGAGAAGATACTTGTGAATTAATTTGATCACATCTAGTGATTCTCAATCAAAATTGGATTTGCTTGATTCTCAATTTAATTGGATAAGTGTTTAATTATGTTTTCTCAATTCATAATTTCTTCATTTACCCATTGCATGAGTAGCTAAATTCACAACTGGGATTGTGGGAACCATGAAGATCTAACATAGACTTGGATATTTTACAATTCTTTGATTAAATATTTGCATGTATTAATTAATTTTCTTTGTTTTGCATGTATTTTATGCTAATTCAGAATTTGCCCTGTTACTTTAAGCAAGATTGTAGATTAAATAGATTAGGAAGGGATCTTAGGCCTTTGTTCTTTAATTAGTCCACTTTTGCCTAAAAATAACCAACCAAAAGATGTTTTATCCTTTGTTCCTAATATTTGAGTCTTTCATATACCAATTATTTCTAAACACCTAATTACCCTAGCCTTGTGTAGTAATAAACCTTAAAATTGGCCCTGGTCTGTCATTGTGCATCATGAACCTTGATTGAAGCAAAAAGCCTAAGATCAAAGTGGCTACCAGAAGTGGCCCTGGTTCAGAAAATAGATATTGTGTACTTCACTACAGGCTAAAAGCCTAAGCTGACGGTGGCTGGTGTAAGGGTAAAGCGCAAAAATAAGGTGGTGAGTTGGGAATGAGGAGAAAAAAGAAGAAAATCATGTATCGGGTGCAAAACAAATGAAGAAGAAGATGTCTTAGATTGAGATTAAAAGAAAAATAAAGTGTAAAAATAAGGCAAAAGCTGAAAAATAAGAAGAAAACACCCGAAAAAGCTTGAATGTGAAAAAAAGAAGAATAAGGTGAAAATATTAGAGTTGGTAAGGTGAAAGTGATGAAAAACGTAGTTCAAGGATGGCCTTAAGTCACTATTTTTCCAAAATGTCATACCAAAGCCCCCTAAGCCTACACTATAAGCCTAAAAAATCATAAAGTGATCCAAGTCCAATTAGTTGAAGTCTAAGTCATAAGTCATGGCATTAGTAATCATGCATGAACATCTTTTGTGAGAGTGAGTGTGTTTACACAGTATCAAAGCTAAATTTGTAATCATCATTGAGTGTCAAAAATGAGACTTCTTTCTGTGAGGGCACTTGCATTATATTATTGACATTTGACTTGTTCAATGAATGTGGACTGTTGATACTCCCTCACTTGTCATAGTTGTGTTTGCCAAATACATTAGTGTGTTTTGGTATGGTAAATAGCTATCTGATCTTGTTTTGAAAAGTTAGTGTGGGTACATGAGTTTGAATTGTATATTATGTATGCCATTGAGTTGAAATCTGTGTGTTACTGTATTGTCTATATAGATTGAGTCGTGACTTGAGGACAAGCAACAATTTTACATTGAGAGTGTTGATGTGTTGTCAAAATACAACACATTTGATGCTTTAAACTTAGGATTTTGTGTGTTCTCAATGCGACATTTATGGTTTTTACATATTTTTGGTGTTTAGTTTGCAGAAAAGCAGGTTGGCATGACATTGGGGCTAAATTACAGCATATTTCTGATTTGGATTGTTTATGGTACCCTCTACGAGTCATAGAGCATTCTTCAAGTTGTAGATTGGGTTTTGTGAAGATTTCTAGTGAAAAATGACAGCTGAAGTTCAACCATACGAGACCTCTATGCAGGTCGTAGATCATTCTACGAGTCATATAAGAAGGTTTCCTGAAGAATTCCAATGAAGGACAATGTGATGTAGATGAAGACTATGAGAAAGCAATATGAGTCATGAATCAGTCAATGACTCATAAAGTGGATTCGCAAAAGTGAAGTCCTAGATCTCAAGAGGTGAATACGAGATCCCGATTACGACTCGTAAATCACTTTACGAGTCATAAGACCTTTCATAGAAAATTGCCGATCAATTTTTTCTATTTTTTAAGGACTTAACTGTAATTACTATAAAAAGTACCTTTTTAGGTTATTTTTAAGGAGAGTATAGCATAGAACCTCATTAGAGGGTACTTTTAGGGTTTTGTACTGGGAGACCTCAATTTTGGAGGAGAAGACACTTGTGAGTTAATTTGATCTTACATCTTGTGATTCTCAATCAAAATTGGATTTTATTGATTCCAAGTTAATTAAGTATTTAATTATGTTTTCTCAATTCATAATCATTTTATTTGCTCATAGCATGAGTAGCTAAATCCGTAACTAAGGTTGTGGGAACCATGAAGATCTGACAAAGTAGACCCAGATATTTTGCAATTCTTTGATTGGGTATTTGCATGTATTAATCAATTCTCTTCGTTTCACATGCTTTCTAGTGGTGGCCAACATTTGAACTTGCCTAGTGTTACCTTCTTGATCCAGGTGGTAATGAATAAGAAAAGAGATGATTAACAGGATTCGATGATGAATTCTCGTCTAATAAACCAAACTAGACCAAGGGGAGGTTGAGTGTGACTATAGGTAATGGTTTGTATTGTACACTATGTAGATAACCCAAGTCACACAGTAAAATTCACCTCTCACCTAGACCAAAGAGTTTGGTGAAATTAAATTTCCATCTTGCATGCTATACACTTGATTTGAATTGGTTTATCCGGGGATACTAAGTTGGGGAATTATAGGGAACACAATACCCTAGTTGCTCTCCATTATTGATTTTCTATTGTGATAGTTTAATTTATTTTCTTGTTGAATATTGCAAACCCCACTTTAGGGGAATTGAGTTGGTTAATTACTTAAATTGCTTATTGATGAATTTCCTTTGAGTCTAGGTATTCGCTTAGGTTCGACCCTAACCTTGGTTAGATTTTATATCTTGATAACAACCGCTTTATCATCTAAAAGGAGGTGTAACATGGGCAACATCATCACCCGCCTCCTCATTAGGCACTCATTTTGGAAGTGACTAGTTTGTCTGTACCTATAGCAAGCATTTGTGCTGAAACACCCCTCATGTTTTTCGAAATGTCTCATAATCATAATTTCTATATATCTCAAAACCTATGCGTGATTTTGAAAATCCCACTTCATATTCTTGATCGGGAGCAAAATTGAGTGGGAATTGGGTATAACCCGAAATTTGAAAGACTTATAGCAAAAAATAATTTTCGTTAATTTTTCAATTTCCATTGTCTGTTCGCACCCAGGCCGCGACATGCCTGGGGCATAGACTAGTGTATTTGATGATCCGCATCTGGTCCGCATCACGCCTAGGGCACGGACCAGTGTAATATTTTCCTTGATTTTCTTATTTCGTCCAAAGGCATTAGAATAATAGTATCATGCCCATTTAAACGTGAAATCTCCGATACTTAGCCATTTTTCAACTTTATAGCTTAAAACCCCTCTCTAAAACCTCTTCAAGACTCTATCAAATCTTTCATTCAAATTCAAGGATTTCAAGCTCACTTTTGGAACTCAAGAACCCATATCAAGCTTCAAATCTCCTTCAAGTTCATTTTACCAAATTCAAGGGTTAAGGTATGTGAGTCTTCATCTTTGAGTCCTTTTACCCATGGAGCCCAACCTTATCATTTTATAGAAATTGCATGATTTCAAGTTGTATTAGGTATGGGTATCTCTCGTTATAAATTATGAACATAAATTATATTAGGGTTTTATCAAGTATTGATTGATTATGCATGGATATCTATTTCAACCTTATTCTATGCATTGGTTTGTCTATTGAGACTATACATGATTTGATCTATGAAACTATGAACTATTATGAGCTTTAGTGATGGATTTCAAGATACCCTAAATAAGGGCTTTATTGTAATATTGGTGGGTTGATTTTGAATTGATTTTACTCATCTTGTTTTACTCTTGAATTATATAATTTTGAACAAGTATCATGAATCCACCATGTGTTTGATAAAATGACATGACAAGAAATCTCAAGTTATTGATAATATATTACATGATTTACAAGTCAAGTGATTTCATGATGATTAAGGGTTTTTAAGCATGTATTGAGTTTATGAAAAGTATCTATGATGTTACAAGTGTCAAGTTAAGCCCTATTACGAGATTTTTATATCTTGTGAGCCATTTCATGTTAAAGCAAGGGTTCATGTATGATTATTATCTACTCTCACGTTCAAGTTAGGCTCACTAGTAGAGGTCAAGCACGTTTATGAGCTACTCAATTCATGTTATCATGTCTCTTACAAGCTATTAAAATTATGATTATTTCAAGTATTTCATAGGATTTGACTTAGCACCAATTGAGGCTTAAGATGAGGGCTCGCCTCAAAGGGTCCTTATATAAAGTCATTAGTCTCTAAACTATGTGTCACCAGGATTATTTATTACCCTCACTATACTAGTGGATCCATCTAGTGCATATTATCATGATTTATCATGTATGGTTTGCCTTGTCAAGTAGACCACACTTCGCCGGGAGTGTCATGCCCGGTCACTAGCTAGGGGGTGTCGTGCCTAGCCACCTGTACCAAGGGGTTGTCATACCTTAGATTCCAATTTGTAGTTTCTTAGTCTATGTTAGTTGAGGTCTCTACCCACGTATGTATTATACATTATGCAAGTTAAATGTTCTACATGAATATGTTATTACAAGCATTGATCATACATGTCATATTGAGATTATAACCATTTACTATGATTATGCATATTGAATATATTAGCTTATATCTTTGTTGCATTGCACCTTGCATACTTAGTACATTCAAACGTACTAACGTATACTCTATGCCTACATGATATCACCATGTAGGGAACGAAGCTCCTTTTGATCATCCTCCTCCTTGTGGTTAGTTCGATTCTCCAAGAAAGCTTTTGGTGAGTCTTCAACTTCGAGAAAAATATCTACTTCATTTCATGT
The DNA here is from genome assembly GCA_011800125.2 of Solanum clarkiae. Classification (NCBI taxonomy): domain Eukaryota; kingdom Viridiplantae; phylum Streptophyta; class Magnoliopsida; order Solanales; family Solanaceae; genus Solanum; species Solanum clarkiae. The sequence continues at coordinate 18,784 of JAABOM020103925.1, forward strand.
TATGATGAGACTTGTTCCTTATGTTGGATGCTTATTATTACGAGGGTGAGCCCGGGAAGTGTCTTGCCCCCCGCTCCATTTTAAAGTAGAGGTGTTGTTGGATACTAAGTTTGTATATGCTTTCAAGCTTGACTCTTCTTATGTTTTTATGTTTATGAAAGACTTCCCTTAGTCTCGCTTCCTTTTTTACACTTGACTCTTATTGATATTTATTTTACTTTCGCAACCAAGGATGTGTACATGTTACAATCAAGAGGCTTGTTTGGGTTGTCTTCAAACTTCTCATTTGTCATGTCACGTCTAGGCCCTAAATTTGGGTCATGATAGGTGCCCTCACGGCACTCACCTAGGTGGAGTTTTACACATTTTCCACATGGTGGTTTCCCCTTTAAACCTTTAGTTACACTAGCTTGGGATTAAGAACACTGAGCTTTGGAATTCTCATGGCCTTGAGACTTTTGATCATACCTGTTACTCGGAGTTGGTGCATTTGTTGTGGATGGTGCATAATTTGAAGACCTCTTCTAAAAATAGGACATATCCCCCTTACTTTGCTTATGTTGGCTAGGCTTATGCCCTACTAATTTAGCCTTCTTTCTCAAATTCTCCTCCCTATTCCTCTTCTTATCCTCTTCAAGTTGTTACACATAAACCATAACTCTAGATTGTGTAAACTATAACTCTAGATATGTCCATGCCCAGGATCAGCAATGTCACTTTGCACTCCTTTCAAATGCTTACCCAAGCCGAATATGAACTTTCTCATTCTAGATCTCATGTTAGGGACCATCTCTGGAGCATGTTTGGATAATTGTATGAATTTGAGGCTATATTCCTTGATAGTCATCCTCTCCTTCTTCTAGTTAACAAACTCCTTAACTTTTGCTTCCCTCAAATCTTATGGAAAGAATTGATCAAGAAAGGCACTCTCAAAGTCGTCCCAAATGGCAGGCTCAGCATCCTCACCTTGGCTCTTTTCCCACTGATTGTATCGAACATTTGCCACATCCTTGAGTTGATAGAAAGCAAGTTCAACTCCCTCAATCTCCATCGCATGCATAGCTGTCAACACCTTCCACATCTCATCAATAAAATTTTGGGGTCTTCCACAACCTTAGAATTTATGAAGACTGGTGAGTTTATCCTCAAAAAATCTCTAAGCCTTGTCGCAGTAGTTGGTTCTTGGGAGCTAAACCTAGAAGCTTGTGAACTCTGATTCCCATTCTGGGTGGCTACCAATTAGGTGAGCATAGTGATAGCTCCTCTGAAATTAGCCTCTATAGTAGGAGTAGGCAAAGTAGTAGGTGCCTGGGAGCCCCAGTGACTCTAGCACATCGACCCTGACCTTTTATCTCCACCTGAAGAGGCTCCTCGAGTGGTGGATTCTTAGTGCTGCGAGGTAAACTATCTCTTTAAGTAGCCGTATGCTTAGGAGGCATGATCTGCAAACGCGTAACACACAAATTAGATAGGTACTTTAATAGAGTTAAACTTTATCGCATGAACTCAGAATACAAGAAAGTGTAATAATTAATGTCCTATCGCCTCCTACTTATAAAGTGTGGTGCACAACACTGCACAACACACTCATAAACAAGACTCCACTAGACATGGCTTCAATGACTACCTGGGACAATTGAACTTTGTGCTCTCATACCAAGTTTGTCACGCCCCGAGATGGTACCCTTGGAGTGGACGACACTTAGAGACTATTGCTATCCCCCAATGAACCATTTGGTCTTATCACATTCATTCAATCATGACTAACAGCGGAAGACATAAATGATCAAGAATACTTAATGAAAGGCAATAATAATTTCATAATCAAATGCCAAAGGCCAAACAATCTAAGAATCAACTGAGTAAGACTAGTATGAAAAAAACTAACAAAACATAATTCATTCACAACTCAATACTCTAATCTATGAAGCCTTTATCTGACAACAAAGTGTTGCCAATGACAGACCCATAGCTACCTCAAAATATAATAAAATAAGTCTACAATCAAAGCTAGAAAAGAAGATGATATCCTCCGAAAGTAAGGGAGGGCTCACCAATCAGTTGAATGCAAATAAGTCCTCAACAGGGCACCTGTTGATGATCACTAGTACCAGTCTCTACATCATGAAAAGATGTAGGCCTAAATGGGTGTTAGTATGTGGAATATACAAGTATGTAAAATGGCAAAATGAAATATGTATAGATAGAATGACATCAACTCAAGTAGCTCAACTCACGCAGTAGGAAACTCAATCAGCAAGTCAAGAGTCTAAAGTAAGAATGCAGTTTAGACAATGACCACTCATATACCATCTAGTCCAATCCATTCAAAATACTACCAAGGCCTATTTGGGAGTTTCTCTAACCAATAACCATCATCTATGAGTCGGTGATGATACGATGAAGCGATGTTATTGCCACATCAATCTAATACCTTGCCAGGGTAAAAGGCATCCCAAAAGTGGATCCAAAATCAGTAACATCAAGTCCTCTTTTTGGGGACAATAGGAACCATCCAATTTTATGGTTCAATCCTCTCCTATGCTAGTTATTGAGTTCGAGTTGGACTTACTTTTACTCAATTCAATGCTCAATAGTCCTCCCAAGACTCAACATGCTCATAAGACATCAACCTATGGTTAACTCATTCAACTATTCTCATTAGACATTTTTCAATTCAATTCATCATATCAACTATCAACTCTTTGATTAGGAACATTCTTTTGGGATATAGCTCATTGACCCATGTTTGTCATACCCCAAAAATAGGGGGAGGCGCGACTGGTACTCAATACCGTTATTGGCGGAGTAAGCTACTAAACATGCTAGTCAACCAAACTAGGGGCCAAAAGAAAATCGGGCAGCGTAACGTCTAAAAACCTAAGCCTGGACTATTTTGGTCATGACCTTGTCAACAACAAATCAAGTACATCAATATAGGTAATCCAAAATGATAAAGTACTAGCTAGTTGATAAGGCTGCAACAACAGAGGTACAGGTACACAGTATATATTCATGCAAACCCTATATTGGAGACTGAAAGGCATAACAGAACCAACCCAAAATAACATGCCCACAATAGCCTCTAAGAGAACCACTAATACTGCCGGGAACGGGCCCCGACTATACCCACCTATACAACAAAAAGTAAGCATCCTGTGAAAGATTCAGGAAGAGGTGGAGCTTATCAACTCACAGTTGAACTAGGCTCCTAGTAGAGGAGTCGATCAGAGTCCCTATCTGAACCTGGATGCACGAAATAAAGTATGGCGGCCCCAGGAAATGGGAAGTCAGTACGAATAAACATGTACTGTTATATAAGGTAAAAAGTAAAATTATAGATAACAGCAGTAAAAAAAGGATAATAGAAATACCACATGTAACCAAAAATTCAAGTAACCTTAGTGGCTAACAATCAACCTCCTAGTGATCAAATAAGCATGGTATGCTCGAGCATCGCATGTCACGAATAAATATATATAGATGCAAATGCGTGACATACCCAACCAAATGCTAGCAATGGTGGCCCTCTCCGTTAGCAAACCGGCATCATATTTGCCAAACTATGGTCATCTGTACCATATATATATAATCATTTGGGCAAATAGGTCCCATACCTCTGATTATAGTTCGGAGTCCATGCATAACGTGCCATGTATGATATGAACATTAAATGTACATTGCGGGCCTAGGGAATCTTGTCTTATTGGTACACTTATCCTCATAACATTATAATCATTATCATAGTATATACACATGACTCGTGGGATCTTACATGTCTTTTGAATAAGTTTGACAGGTTAACTCAACATTTATAATAAGGCCTTAACTCTGAAAATATTCATAAAGGTGATTTACATAATGCTTATACTTGGTTCCATGTCAACTAGTAAAAGAAAATATTTAAATAGAATCAAGTGCCTTACTAGTTTAAATAGGAGCATTACGCTAGAGATTATTGGAAAACAACGTGTCACTTGTTAAGCGCTTCCATTATATTTTTGTATAGAAGAAGAATTGATTAGGAATACTATACCCTTCGTAATATATATTTATTTTGATGACACTACACCAAGAAGAGAAATACCTCGAACAAATGAATAGGTAGCCAGGAAACCTGACAAAATGATATGTAGATATTGCATGTCCAGTTTAAGCAAAAGAATAGAATATTAACCTAATATTATCATGAAAATAACTCAATTGCACTACCAATGCCTTTCACAGAAGGTCTTTCTAACAACAGAATAGTAAGATATCACATTTGACATTTTGGGAAACTTCTCAGATTTCGTGCTAAAAGGAGGGACGGAGCTAAACCTTAACATACCTTTCCAACGGACGTCCAATGGCACAAAGTCTCTTCACGAGAGTTGTTACTTATGTCCTAAGCTTCACAACCACTATATATATGCAGCTTAAACACACCTATAAACAATCCAAAATGACCAAACTCACCATATAGTATTTACGCGAGGAAGTGTCATAGAACTTTGTAAAAATGACTATTAAGGAGCTCCAAAATTATTATCTAAACACACCAGCTGCCAACCAACAATAACTAGAAAGAACACAATTTTTTTACATCCCAAAAGCAGCCCAAAACACAGCTAATAGGAGCGGAAAATAATTGCAAAGCGTAAGGTACACATTTCTAGGTATGAAGACGAATTTTAACGGTAAAAATGTGAAAATCTCACCTAGATCACTTGGAGACCTTGAGAGAACTTTATCTTTGATTTATAGTATGTTTTTAGATTGAATGGGACTGTTTTGATCTTTAAAAAGCTCAATATAGCTGACATCCACGTGGGTTGACCTGACCCAGCCCATGACCCGATTCCCTACTCACTCAGTCCTAGTAAAACGTTCATAACTTTTCATTTCTGAGGTCGATTAGATGCGCGGTTTTATGCGTCACAAACTAGAGTCATAGATATTCGATTTGGTAGGTCATAGACCTTCTAACTCCTTATATTTTGAGAGATATGACCTGATACATTTGACCCAAATTTAAGAAGGATTTCTTAACGAAACTTTCGGTAACTTTGACCAACTATTATCTCGCAATTTTCTTGATTTCAAAACTTAATATATGACCTATGTGCTATTAAAATAACCTTTAAAACTCCATTATTAGCAAATTATATACTCATAGTCCCATCTGAAAAGTGAAACTTAATTTAAACCTTCCGAAAAGGGCAAGGTGCCACTCGGACCATTTCTTTAATCCCAAATATGTATTTAGGGGATTCCTTCGTCTTAAAACTTTAAGTTCTTGATATTACCACCTATGTGCAGCCTTATTATCCTTAGATCCTATCCAAAATCATATATTTCTTATACAACAGTCCACCCTATCATATTATGGAAACACAGGGTCTCACACATAAAGACCCTTTATCATTCATCAACCCAACATTATAGTATTCAGAAAAAAGAGTGGGGTTAAAGCATTTAGGAACTTTATAAACTCTTAAAGGTGAAATTATACTCATACATACCCATTTAAGTGCAATGTGTAAAAATAGTAAGAATTCTTAGTAGGGTTCACGTAGAAAAGTAAAATAATCTATTTTGAGTATTTAATTAATAAAAATTGCAATTCATGCAGAATTATATAGAAATACATTAGAGTTTTCGAAAAACCTTGAAGAAACATACTTGGAAGACTCAATTCATTCACAACTCCAACAATTCATATTATAGGACACATGGAAGGACAAACTCTATGTTCAGGTTAGCCTTACATACCTGAAAGTTTTGAATTTTGAAACAGTTTAGAGGAAATTCACAAGATTTTCTTCAAACCCTAGTCGTTTTCTCTCTTGAAACCTTGCTCTAAATTAGAGAGGGTGTTTTAGCATGAAAAAGTTGAATGGTTATGTTTAGGGACATGTTTAGGTGTAAAAAGGTCAAGTTAAGCCTTTGAAAGGGTGAAAAAAGACCAAAACCCTTCTTAAAAATGTTGTCAAAGTTGTCTATGGGTCAACCTACGGCCCATAGAAATTTCCACAGCTCCTGGGAACTAATTTGTAAACTTTTGGGAAAATTTCGGGATCTCTGGATCGATTCCATGAGCCCTATCTACGGTTCGTAGAAGAATCTTACTATCCATAGTTAGGTTCGTCAAGTATTGGACTCAAAACTGGATTTTCTAAACTTTTTTCATGAGTTGACAGTATGAGCCATAACTCAAACAATAGCCCGTAAGTCATACTGTAACTCAACTCTGCTCTGGAAGTTTGCAGTAAAATAGTCATAAATTTGGTCTCTGAACTCCAAATGAGGTGAAATTGATGGCATTGGAAAGCTAATTCAAAGATCTTTTATTTAGTAAGTCATCGGACACCTAATTCTTTGCATGTTAAGAGTTATGGTCATTTAAATTTGACCCTTGTATAATCTAATGCGAGAAACTCACTTGATAGGAAAGTTTTAAACTCGGCTAAGTACTAGAGACCTCTTATGACCCTAATCCACTTTCAATATAAAAAAATGAGGCTTAAAGCATAGGTACATGTAATAATAGAGTTATGGGGTGTCATAACCCTACACCTCTCTAACAGGGTCACCCTCTCATCTCTAACCTGCTAGTGGCTCAGTAGCAATGCATTCCATATCATAGGTCACAAGGCTCTTCCAGGAGTACAACTATAACCATTCTAAGAACATGATTTGTTTCTCTTGTCATTAGCAAGTAGCACAAATAACAAAAGTAAATAGAATCATATAAACGATAGGGAAACACAGAATCATGTATAATCGAGAATTTCTACCACAAGTACTTAGAACATATATAGACAACCACAACCTCTCTCTCTCTCTCTCTCTTTCTCTCTCTCTCTCTCTCTCTTTATATATATATATATATATATATATATATATATATATATATATATATATAAACAC